>QANX01007598.1:17268-102905 GCA_003254975.1 Ochetophila trinervis
AATTGATCCCCCTTTATATAAGGACTAGGGTTAGATCAAGAATCAATCTAAACCATAAAGTAATTAGGAAACTAATCCTAAGAAAATTAGGAAAGTAATCCTAAGGAAATTAGGAAGGTAATCCTAAGGCTAAAAACTAACCCTAAATAAAAATAATCCGAAAATAGAAATAACTACAAAACTGCCATTATCAGCCGAAAATAACTAAATTACGAAACTGCCATTCTAAGTTGTTTATTTTTAAAATGATGCCGTTTCGTCTCCGCAACTCTCGAGCATCATTACGACTTTCATCCCTTGCTTGGACAACATGCTTAAATCATCATTAGGCCTCGGAAAAGTGTTCAAATCATTTGGAAACTTGAATCGATCTTCATCCATAATTCTTTTCACAAATCCAAGCATTCCCTCTTTGATCTTCTTAACTCGAGAACGCACCATTGGTTTACTAGGCAAGATGATGTCATCATCTTTTGCTCCAATGCTAGAATATGACTCTATGATGCCCGCATCATCTCCGCTTAGTAAAACTTTAAAATACTGTGCTCAACATGAAATAATTGTTTTCTTTATTATATGACATGAAAAAAAACCTCAATATAAAATAAGAAAAGTAAAATAAATTATTCCATTTCCTTAAAAGTTATTCAATAAATAAGTTTATTTAAAAAAATTAAAATAAACTATAAAATGCCACTTATTAGTAAAAAAATAATATTTAAATTATTAAATAATTTTTTTTGAAATTAAATTTGTTAATCAGTATATGTTAATTTAAAGACCAACTATACAATCTCATTTAATTTTTTAATGTAATATTTAATATTTAGGATATTTTTATCATTATGAAAATTTACAGCTTGTTGACCACCAAAATTTCAAATTTTGACCAAAGAAACGAGAGAATGTGAAAGAAAATTAAAACTACAAAGGAAGTATGTGCAATTTCTAAAAAAACGGAGAGTATATATGTAAATATTTGAAACTAGAGGGGCAGGTTTGTAAATTATCCAATTAAAAACTAGAAACTTTGAAGTATATATTATTTTTATACCTGTAAGCTTAATTACCTATTAAAACAACAATAGCAATGTCAAGCACAAAAAATATGCCATATTCATAGATGAATATAAAATTAAATAGTGAGAAGATAAGCTTACGACTTTTTATTTTTTTTCTTCCTTTCACTCTTTCTTTTGTTACAAATTACAATGACGAGTCTCCCAGTATTTCTCAATGCTCATTGCATCATCTTTACACGGTTGAGATTTCTTTCTAGGATTTGGGATTATATGACACCCAAACTTTCACTTACATACTGGCCTATTTTTTTGGAATTTTACTTCATTTTTCATTTTTGGTTATTAACGAGATTATTTTCACTACAAAAAAAATTGATGTTTTGTGACGGAAATGTACCTGTCACAATAAACAGTTTTCTGTGTCGGAAATTTCAATTTTCGTCACAATTGTAGATTCATTTTTCATTATTTGTGACAGATTTTTTGCCATCACGAATCCAGCTGGGCGGGAACAAATTTTTGAATTTTTGTTTAGATTTCGTGACGGCAAATGACAAATGTCGTCACAAATTGCCTTCCAAAAATATTAAAAATATTATTTTCAGTATTGTGTCGGTTACTACCCAGTCACAGTTGCTCCAAACAAAAATAAAGACTTTTTGTGACAGAAATGACATTTTTGCCCTTGGAGTTAAGTGAAATTGTGAGAGGAATTAAGGGCAATTTTGGAAAGGGGGGCAAAATATGAATATCTGGCATTCTCCTTCCCTGTACGAGCAGAACTCCATTTTTTCCCCATTGTTGTTGCCAATAAGCTTTTGAGAGAAAAATCTTCAAATTTCTTCAATCTTCTCCAAATCAGCCTTAGATCTAGGTTACCCATAGGTTTTAGGTCCTTTTAAACACTTTGGTAATGTTTGTTTTAACAAAAGCCACTCTAAGTGTGAGTTTTGGGGGTTTAACCGAATTTCCTTCTCACCGGAAATTGAGAGATTCCAGCCACCTCTCGCCGGAATCTTTCTATCAAAAGCTTTCTTTCTCATTCCTTTACAAAACCCAAGTGTTGGAATTGAAGATTAGTGAGATAGGTTAGAGATTTGACAAAAAGGACACAAAGGGGATTTTTGGATTTTTAGTGAATGGATAGGAGTAATTACATTCTATTTCTCTATTGAAGATTAGTGAGATAGGTCTTAGATTTGATAAAAAGGACACAAAGAGGATTTTTGGATTTTTGGAGAAATTGTGAAATTTTGGCTCCAATTGAAAGTAAATCATGTTTCCTATGCTTAATTACATTGTATAATGATAAGCATTGTAGTATAGAGTTGGAGAATGGAAAATTCGGGAAATTTGTGAGTTTTTGGAATGTGTTTTTATGAAATTATGGTGATAGATTATGAATTATGATTGTAGTTAATGTGATAGATTATATAATTAAGTAATTTAGAGGAATTGTGAAGGTTGGTTTTATATTTGGTTGAGAGTTAGTAATTTTAATTGGAAAATTTAAGTGGATGATGATATAAATTTAGTTGGAAATTTAATTGTGATGAAAGTTAAGAATAAAAATTTAGGTATTAACCTTTAAAAATCATTTGGATAAAAATATAATTAATAAACCTATGTTATTAGGAGAAAAATTGCATAAGTATGAAAATAGGTAATATAAAGGGGGTTTTACTTTACATTACGGTAATGAAATATGTTGTAATATTATTTTATGCCATTATTAGAGGAAGGAACTACTCCGGTCGAACGACAAGGAGCAACCAACCGTGAATTGACATCAATGCGGCGTTTCTGTGAGTGGGAACACACGTATATATATATATATATGTATATGTAAATGCATGAATATATACATATATTTTATGGTTTGGCAATATATTCAAAGATTATATGATTAAGAAATATAGTTTGTGATTAAATAAGTTTTATAGGTATATATATATATATTTAGATTGAAATATATATATATTACTTTATTATTTATTTGGGATATATACATACATATTTATACATGTCTTTAAAAGAATGCTTTAATTATGAATTTAAAGTAAATATTTATGAATGTGATCCTGTTTGAGTGAATTCATAAATGCATGATATCTATGTTTGGTGACTACTTGAGCAATGAGTATGTTGCCGAGTAGGGTTTAACAAGGTTAGTGACTACTTGGGCGATGTGATATGCCGCCAAGTAAGGAAATTACTAATACTTGGGCGATGGTTTATACCGCCTGATTATTTATGCTTGTGCGATCGTTTATGCCGCCAAGCTGGATTATGAATTGCATACATGTGTGTGAATATATGAAGGGACAATGGTTTTTAAAGAAATTGTTATTACCCGCTCGGTATATGATGATATGTTCACATATATGTCTGTGACTTTTCACTGGAGATTTAATGGTTAGCTTACCCGCCCGGTATATATATGATGTGTTCATATTTATATGTTATGTGGATTTTCACTAAATGTCCCTAATATATTGTGGTTCATTGCTTGTGTGTGCTGTTTTAATATTTCAACACATTTTGACATAAACAAATATATTAATTATGTTATATATATATATATAAATATATGAATATTTTAAATTTGGAAATTTGGAAGATGAACTACTTTCAAGAGAGATTGCATGCACAAACAAATTTTTATATATACGTTATGTATGAAAGAAAATATTGTTTTCCTATTTAGTTTCTACTCACTGAGTATGCAAATACTCACCCCACCATTAAATTCTAAAAATATTTCAGGTAGGTTCTTGGATCCTTAGCTTTGCTACGATTATTAGTAAGCGTCGGAGCAACGAGTTAGAGGTAGTAGTAGTGAAATTAGATTGTACTAGTTTACTGCCTAGCTATGTATTAAATGGTAGTATGATAGAATTATATTCTGTAGTACAAATTTTATAATTATATTATGGAGATTATGTATATGGATATATATTGCTGTGAGTTTACTGAATTATGGTAGAGATGGTGAACTAGAATGTTGTAGAATTATTGTTTTGGACATGCAGGTACATGTAAATAATTTGGGGAATGTTCCAAATACAGACCAAACTCTGCCAAAATATTTATTAAATTTTCTGACATCTAGGAGTTTGGGTTGTAGAATTAATTATGTGGTTGTTGACTGCTTAGGGACTTAATGTTGTGGTATATTTTAATCAACTCGTAAGTGTACAAATCAACAAGTAATAAAGTGGATTCCTTTTGAGAAAGAAACTGATATCGATCCCACGAGAAATAACGTCTCTAGTTATAAATTAAATCAATTGTAAATTAAACTTTACAAAATTAAAAGAGAGTTGTTTTTGAAGTTTGTTTGTTGAGTAACCAAGCATTTAATTAAAAAGAAAGTAATAATAAAAATCAAAAGAAAGGCAGCAAATAAGATTTTACAGATTTTAAAGAACAAGGATCATGATTTCACCACTATTACTCATATTTAGTTCTAATGCAAAATAGATTCATAGGTTAACCCCCCTTTAACCACAAATGACTAGAAGTTGATCCTTCAATGCATTCTAATCTAGCAAGCACAACATATTTAATTATCCCTAATGTAAATACAGATATTTAAGTCCTAAGACATGCAAATCCAATAAGACCTTGTTAAAGTTGTCACTAAGGCATGCAATATTCCTATAAACATGTATGTCATTGCCCATCCATATTTATATTCCTTATCCCTAAGTCAATATAAATACTAAATCAATCCACCTTTTCATGGAAAGCATTAAGAACTACAATGAAATATTAAACTTAAAACATGAATCAAACTAAATATGCATTAAAAACTAAATACTTGTAATAGGGTTACATCACAATCCTTATAGTAAAATTAGTTACACATCATCTCAAAATTATCCATGAAATAACTAAGAAATAACTATGAGAAAACATCATTTAAATAACAAAGAAGATGAGAGAAAATAAAACAAATCCGGTTTATGACTACTGGGAATTGATCCTTCAATCCGTTCTTCTTGGCTTCTTCAAACAATGATCAAAGCTTCAAGTTGATTCCTCCAAAGGCTGGCCGAATCTCCTTGGACTTCTCTCTGTGTAACACAACTTTGCTTTCTTAAAAATTGAATATAAAATCTAATAAAAACCTATGTTGCTATGAGAATGGGGAAGAAAAGAAAAGGGAAAGGTTCGGCTGGAGAGGGAACAAGGCTCCTGTAGCCGTGAGGGATGTGTGGTGTAAAGGATAATTCCTCTCACTCTCAAGGTAGCAATCTATTTATAGGAGAGATTTAAGAGTGGTTTAACCCTAAGGCATCTCTAAAACCTAGAGAATATAGGAGATATAATATTACATGATTTCAAACTCCCCTAAATTCTCTATATGGCCAGCCACCTCAAGGGTAAGGATGTATTTGTGTCTCATGTTCACACTAGGGATAGAGATACTTTCCTTATCTTGTTAGAAATCAAATTAATATGCAACTCTAATTCCTTTAAGTCTAGATATTATTCCAATTAATATAATTAGAATAATCTGACCTTCCATGTGTCATATGATGTGTAAAATTCGGAAACATGGCTGATGTGTGGTGACATGGCAGTCCAATCACAATGGTAGTCCTAGTAAGCATAAAACTTTCCTTTTTTATCTTCAATGACCGTCAGGAAAATTCCAAGTACACTCTGGGTGACCAAATGAACTCCGAATCCAGTGATTTTTGTTGTAAACATTAGGTCTGTGTCTTAGCTTTCCAGGCATATATTGATCGCGCAAATTGGACATCAGGAAGACACTAAAATCCTCATTGTTCCAAGATAGTGTAAATCTGCTTCAACTGATGAATTTGTTGAATTTGTAAATCAAACTGGCACTGATTGCCCAAACCATTTGCAATGAAAATTTTCAGCATTGAATAATATTGAATCATGAATCATTAGCAACTGGAATCGCACAAAAATTCTAAGCGTGGTTTTAAATATGATTTTCTCAGTAAAGGTTGCGCAGAAATACGGTAATTCCAGCCTTTGTCTTTCTTTTACTGAAAAATAGAAAAATACAATATTTAAGTATTTTTCATTAACAATTGATCATAAACTAGCTTAAATTCAATATCAAAAGTGGCATAAAAACATTAACATTTTATGCTTATCACTTAATCAGCGTGATTAAGTCCTGCAGGCAGGACTTGGGTAGTGCGGGTTCTGTCCACTTGGTATCAGAGCATTGTTATAAGGAAATGTTGTGAAGTTAGTGAATAGTGTTGAAATGTTTGTGAATGGTGATAGTGTGAACCTAGTCGGTTGGCTGTGAATTAAGAAGTATATTCGTTTTGTAGAATCATGTTCTCGAGACGACGTGGTAGGCCCAGAAATAATGTGCCTGAGGCATCATCAGAAGAAGAATTTAGTACGGGTCCAAAAAGGGATACGAAAGAGGTACGCAGCTCTCAGCAAGAAGAGACTGCTCAGCCTACAATGCAAGAACTATGGAAATGTTTGTTCAAGCATTGAATGCAGCAAATCAAGGAAGAGCTACACCAGATGGTGATCCCACCCTCAAACAATTACGTTCTTTAGGGGCTACAACTTTTGAAGGAACAGGAAATCCAGCTGATGTCGATAACTGGATGCAAAAGTTGGAGAAAATATTTACAGTCTTAAGGTGCACAGATGAACAGAAGTTATTGTATGCTACCTTCTTACTGGATGGAGGAGCAAATCATTGGTGGACAGTAGTTCAAGGAAAAGTGACAAACCCTATGGAGATTACTTGGGACATGTTCAAAGAAGTATTCTATGCTCAATTTTATCTTGTCAGTTATAAGGATGACAGAGTTAAGGAATTCATAAAGTTGAGACAAGGAAATATGACAGTAGAAGAATATGAGAACAAAATCTTAGAACTGTCTAGGTTTGCTCCATTTATGGTGGAAGATGAACATCAAAGGTGCAGAAAATTTGAAAATGGTTTGAATTATAATGTCAGGACACCTGTGATAGCTTCTAGTTTTACAGAATTTAGAAGACTAGTACAAGCTGCGGTAAATGTTGAGAAGTCCTTGAATCAAGAAAGGGCTAGAAAGGAAAAAGGACACACACAAAAGTTTCCACAATTTTTCAAAACTTTCTTTAAGAGTGATAAAACTCCAAAAAAGAGTTGTAGCAGTTTCGTATTTATGGAATCTGCTAGAAGAAGTTTTATGGGTGATACAAGTGGAAGACAAGAGCAAATCTCTGAACAGGGCTCAGCACATTTTCAGTATGGAGGATTGGGTAGGACCCAAAGTTCAAGACATAGTTATGATGGTGGCTCAATGATGGAAAGCGGATCTAGGACAAGGACAAATAAAGGATCCCAATTCAACCAGGGAGTTCAGAGTGGTGTACTAGTGTGCAAACTATGTGGAGACAACATTATGGAGCTTGTCAAACAGCCGGGATGGTATGATTCCAATGTGGACAACGGGGACATATGAAAAATAATTGTCCTCAATTACAGCAAGCAGGAAGTTCATACCAATGAGCTTCTGGTTCAGGGTATGGTGGTGGAAATCAACCTCTATTTCAGAGAAGTTATAGCACTGTAGGAAACAGAGGACCGCAACAGAATATGGGTGAACCCAGTAGCAGACGTGGGGGACAACTAGGTAGACCCAGGAACCAAGGAAGATTGTATGCAATGGATCACAGGAAGCACATACAACACCAGAAGTGATAGTAGGTACAGTTTCTATTTTTGGCAATGATGCATATGTGTTATTTGATCCTGGTTCTACACATTCGTATATTTCTAGAAATTTTGCTATATATTTAGATAAAATGTTGGAACTTTTAGAGTGTAGTTTTAGTGGTAGCTACACCACTAGGTGAATCTATGATAGCCAACAGTGTTGATGATCATGAGCTTAACGTAGATCTTATTCCTTTGGGTTTACAAGACTTTGATGCAATATTAGGAATGGATTGGTTAACCCAGCATCATGCTATGATGGATTGTGTTAATAAGGAAGTTGTTTTCAGGAGATCTAAGAAACCAGAAGTAATTTTTAAAGGAGTACGTCGGATGATGCCTCAAAGTATCATTTCTTGATGTATTTCCTGAGGATCTAACTAGTTTGCCTCCTGCCCGAGAGATGGAGTTTAGCATTGATTTAATTCCAGGAGCAGCACCAAAATCTAGAACACCATATAGAATGGTTCCATCTGAATTAAGAGAATTGAAAGTACAATTACAAGAGTTGATAGATAAAGGATTTATGAGACCAAGTGTTTTACCTTGGGGTGCACCAGTTCTCTTTGTGAAAAAGAAAGATGGATCGATGAGATTATGTGTTGATTATCGGCAATTGAACAAAGTCACATTATGCAATAAATATCCGTTACCACGTATAAATGACTTGTTTGATCAATTGCAAGGTGCCAAGGTGTTCTCAAAAATTGATTTGAGATCAGGATACCATCAATTGAAAATTAAAGAATCGGACGTGCCAAAAACTGCTTTCAGGACTCGATATGGACAGTACGAGTTTCTAGTGATGCCATTTGGATTAACAAATGCCCCGGCAATATTCATGGACTTGATGAATCAAGTATTTCAACCTTGTTTGGATCAATTTGTGGTTGTATTTATTGATGACATTCTGGTTTATTCTCGAAATAGTGAAAAATATGCTGAACATTTGAGGATAGTATTGCAGATATTGAGGGTAAGACAGTTATATGCCAAACTAAGTAAATGTCAATTTTGGTTGGACAAAGTAATATTATTGGGACATGTTATATCCTCAGAAGGAATATATGTGGATCCTCAAAAAGTGTAAGCAGTACTTAATTGGGAAAGACCTACGACGGTCACAGAAATTAGAAGCTTTCTTGGATTGGCTAGTTACTACAGAAGATTTATTAAAGGGTTCTCTAAGTTGTCTATTCCGTTGACTACTTTGACAAAGAAGAATGTAAAGTTTGAATGGACAGAAGATTGTGAGAAAACTTCCAAGAATTGAAAAAGAGGCTTACTACAGCACCAATTCTTAATTTGCCATCGGATAGTGATGGATTTGAAATTTATTGTGATGCTTTACATCAAGGATTGGGATGTGTTCTAATGCAGAATGGAAAAGTGATAGCTTATGCATCAAGGCAATTAGAAAGACATTAAGTAAATTATCCTACCCATGATTTGGAATTGGCAATATTCGTGTTTGCTCTAAAAATTTGGAGATATTATTTGTATGGCGAAACTTGTCGGATTTATACCGATCATAAAAGCCTTAAGCATTTACTTACACAAAGAGATTTAAATCAAAGGCACAGAAGATGGATTGAATTGATAAAGGATTATGACTGTATAATTGATTATCATCTAGGAAAAGCTAATATAGTGGCAGATGCTCTTAGAAGAAAGACTTCAGGTTCATTGGCACAAATTAAGACAGTCTATCTTCCGTTGGTAATGGAATTGAGATCTTTGAGAGTTGAATTGTCAGTTCAAAGAGATTCGGCTTTGTTGGCTAAGATTCAAGTCAAACCAATATTGTTCGATCAAGTTAGAGACTATCAACCGTTGGATCCAAATTTAAGAAAGATAGTACAAGAAGTAAGTGAAGGGATCCGAACTGATCATTATATCGGGATGGATGGAATTTTGAGATTTCAATGCCGATTATGTGTACCCAATATGATGGAGTTAAAGAATAAAATTTTGGAAGAGGCACACAGTTCAAGGCCAACTATGCATCCTGGAAGTACGAAGATGTATCGTATGCTCAAAGATCATTATTATTGTCCAGGATTGAAAAGAGACATAGCAGAGCATGTGGCTAGGTGTTTGACATGACAGCAAGTAAATGCTAGTCATTTGAGGTCACCGGGAATGCTTGAACCACTTCCAATACCAAAATGGAAATGGAAAGAGATAAACATAGATTTTGTGATTGGGTTGCCAAGGACACAAAATAGACATGATGCCATATGGGTAATAATTGATAGATTAACCAAATTGGCTCATTTCATACCAATCAAGGCTACTGACTCATCGGACAAGCTGGCTAAGTTGTTTGGGGATGAGATAGTTAGTATGCATGAGGCACCGGTTTACATCCCGGTTTTGGTCAAGGTTACAGAAAGCTATGGGAACTAAGCTACATTTTAGTACCGCATTTCACCCACAAACAGATGGACAAGCCGAAAGGACTATCCAGATACTTGAAGATATGCTCAAGGCTTGTGTATTGGAATTTAAAGGGAATTGGGACTCATATATACCTTTAATACAATTCACCTACAACAACAGTTTTCATTCAAGTATTAGGATGTCACCATTTGAAGCACTATATGGACGGAAATGTAGAACACCACTATGTTGGGATGAGGTGGGTTAACAGAAGATATATAATCCATACTGGATACAGGATTCTATAGAGAAGGTTAAAGTTATCCGAGAAAGATTTAAAACAGTACAAAGTCGGCAAAAGAGCTATGCAGATAGAAGAAGAAGAGACTTGGAATTTGGAGTTTGCGACTATGCGTTTCTTAAAGTTTCTCCATGGAAAGGAATATTTCGGTTCAAGAAACATGGGAAGCTAAGTCCAAGGTTTATCGGACCGTTTGAAATCATTGAATGAATTGGAGAGGTAGCGTATAGATTGTTACTGCCTATGGAGTTGTCAATGATACATAATGTATTTCACGTGTCTATGCTTCGAAAATATGTCTGGATCAGTCTCATGTTATTGAAATTCCATTGGTTGAGATCAAAGAAGATTTATCATATGAGGAAGAACCATAAGAGATAGTTGACGAAAAAGAGCAGGTATTGCGTACGAGAGTGATACCATGGGTGAAAGTACGATGGAGGAACCAAATAGTTCGAGAAGCAACATGGGAAAAAGAAGATGAGATGTTGATGCAGTACCCTCACTTGTTTAGGTAAATCTTCTAATTTTGATGACGAAATTAAATCAGGGGGTAAGAAATGTAATATCCTAAAACTTAAGTAGTGATTAACAAGGTAATTAGAGTTAATTATGTTTAATAAGATAATTAATTACACTAATGCTAGTATAATGAAAATATTTGTTAGTGAAATAAATTGGTTAGTTTTAAAATTTAATCCAAGGGAAATAAAACTTAGAGTTAAAATTTATGTATTAGTGATTTTAATTAGATTTAGTGTAAAAAATAAATTAAAAATTAAAAATAAAAATAAGAGTAAAAATAAAAATAAAAATGAAAAAATAAAATAAAATAAAAATGACAAATGACCATTTTGCCCTTATAGTTAAATGGTTAAGTGTTATTGAGTGAGAGGCAAANAAAAAAAAAAAAGGCAAAATTCAAATTAAAGGCCAGCTTCTCCTTCCTTGTACGCGCAGACACCATTTTCCTCCATTAATGGTAGCCGGCCAAGCTTTTGAGAGAAAAATCTTCAAATCTCTTCAATCTTCTCCAAATCAACCTTAGAAATAGGTTACCCATAGGTTTTAGAGCATTTTAAACACTTTGGTAAGGTTTATTTTAACCAAGAACCACTCTAGGTGTGAGTTTTTGGAGTAAAACCAAATTTTCTTCTCATCGAAAATTTGGAGATTCCGGCCACCTCTCGCCGGAATCTTTGTACCAAAAGTTTCATTTCTCACTCCTTTACAAAACCCAAGTGTTGGAATTGAAGATTAGTGAGATAGGTTAGAGATTTGACGAAAAGGACACAAAGGGGATTTTTGGATTTCTGGAGAAATTGTGAAATTTTGGCTCCAATTGAAGGTAAATCATATTTCCTATGCTTAATTACATTGTATAATGATAAGCATTGTAGTATAGAGTTGGAGAATGGAAAATTAGAGAAATTTGTGAGTTTTTGGAATTGTTTTGACGAAATTATGGTGATAGATTATAAATTGTGATTGTAGTTAATGTGATAGATTATAATTAAGTGATTTAGAGGAATTGTGAAGGTTGATTTTATATTTGGTTGAGAGTTAGTAATTTTAATTGGAAAATTTAAGTGGATGATGATATAAATTTAGTTGGAAATTTAATTGTGATGAAAGTTAAGAATAAAAATTTAGGTATTAACCTTTAAAAATCATTTGGGTAAAAATATAATTAATAAACCTATGTTATAAGGACAAAAATTGCATAAGTATGAAAATAGGTAATAAAAAAGGGGTTTTACTTTACATTACGGTAATGAAATATGTTGTAATATTATTTTATGCCATTATTAGAGGAATGAACTACTCCGGTCAAACGACAAGGAGCAATCAACTGTGGATAGACGTCAACGCGGCGTTTCTGTTAGTGGGAACACATATATATATATATTTATATATGTATATGTAAATGCATGAATATATACATATATTTTATGGTTTGGCAATATATTCAAAGATTATATGATGAAGAAATATATTTTGTGATTAAATAAGTTTTACAGGTATATATATATAGATTGAAATATATATATATATATATTACTTTATTATTTCTTTGGGATAAATACATACATATTTATACATGTGTTTAAAAGAATGCTTTAAATATGAATTTAAAGTAAATATTTATGAATGTGATCATGTTTGAGTGAATTCATAAATGCATGATATCTATGTTTGGTGACTACTTGGGCGATGAGTATGTCGCCGAGTAGAGTTTAACAAAGTTGGTGACTGCTTGGGCGATGATTATGCCGCCTGGTATGGAGGTTTGAAATTGGATATGGTTGGTGACTACTTGGGCGATATGATATGCCGCCAAGTAGGGAGATTATTTATACTTGGGCGATGGTTTATGCCGCCAAATTATTTATGCTTGTGCAATGGTTTATGTCGCCAAGCTGGGATTATGAATTGCATACATGTGTGTGAATATATGAAGGGACAATCATTTTCACAGAAATGGTTATTACCCTCTCGGTATATGATGATTTATTCACATATATGTCTGTAACTTTTCACAGGAGATTTAAAGGTTAGCTTACCCGTTCGGTATATATATGATGTGTTCATATATATATGTTATGTGGATTTTCACTGAATGTCCCTTATATATGTATATGGCTTGTGTGTGCTGTTTTAATATTTCAAGAAATTTGGACATAAACAAATATATTAATTATGTTAAATATATATATATATCTAAATATATGAATATTTTGAAATTTAAAAATTTAAAAATTTGGAAGATGAACTACTTTCAAGAGAGATTGCATGCATAAACCAATTTTTATATATACATTATGTATCAAAGAAAATATTATTTTCCTATTTAATTTATACTCACTGAGTATGCAAATACTCACCCCACCATTAAATTCTAAAGATATTTCAGGTAGGTTCTTGGATCCTTAGCTTTGCTACTATTATTAGTAAGCGTCAGAGCAGCGAGTTAAAGGTAGTAGTAGTGAAATTAGATTATACTAGTTTACTGCCTAGCTGTGTATTAAATGGTAGTACGATAGAATTATCTTTTGTAGTACAAATTTTATAATTATATTATGGAGATTATGTAAATGGATATATATTGCTGTGAGTTTACTGAATTATGATAGAGATTGTGAACTAAAATGTTGTAGAATTATTGTTTTGGACATGCAGGTACATGCAAATAATTTCGGGAATGTTCTAAATATAGACCAAATTATGCTGAAATTTTTATTAAATTTTCTGGTATCTAGGAGTTTGGGTTGTGGAATTAATTATGTTGTTGTTGACTGCTTAAAAACTTAATCAGTGTGATCAAGTCCTAACACTCACTATTCACTACCATATTACTGGAACTTCTTATGCTCCTTAAATTGCATCAATTGATGTCTAACAGTTTTATTCCCAATGCAATAAAATAGTTTTCTTTGCAAGAGCGACAAATCTGACAAAATTTGAGTTTGCCTTGAGGAAATAATTATTTATCATGGGTTTTTTTTTTATGTCGAAATGCATAAAGTCAACAGTCCCAGTAAGGTCGCACTACAGCGATGATTTTTATTACTTGGCACCATAATGGTCATACAAAAACAAATGCCAAACATAACCACGAGAATGTGAATTATCAAGCTCTCTATTGGTTATAATATTAATCCAAAAATATCATGAAAGAATAGAATTTTAAATGGAAAAATCAAGTTTTTCAAAATTTTATTTTATTTTCATTATGGACAATTAAGTAAAATTGTTTATGAAAAATTAGTATATATTACAAAACATGATCATCCAATTATAATGAAATGAAATGAAATATTCCTAAAAGATAGCTCAATTGTATATATTACAATTCTTTAAATTGAATGTTGTATTATTTATTATCTTCTGAAATAGATGTTTAATTGAAACTTTTATTTCATTTCATGAGTTTCTATAACTCAAGGTAACTTTTGAAACTAAAAACGCAAGCCTTTTTGCATTTCATGGATTTCTATAACTCAGGTGACTTTTGAAACTAAATACTCAAGCCTTTTTGCATGAATAGCTTAGTTTACATGATACAATTGTTTTAGCCTGTCATGTTATGAATAAATGATATATATTATTTATATTGCATTTCTTAATTATTTTGGTCTAAATGCACTTTAGTATTTTTTAAAATTGAATTTGTTCACATAGGAGTCTCTACAATTAATTTGTACAATTGATATCCTCTAATTTGAAAAAAAAAATTGCACATTTGTCCAATTTAGTTAAAATTGACAAATTGTTACGTGCATAGCACGTGATCCTCAAAATTGATTTTTTCATTTTTTATTGTATCAAAATTAAAAAAAAAATTTAAAATATGAAAGAAAATTTAAAATTCATTTATGGCTTTTCATTATGTTTTGTGATTTTTTTTGGGTACAATTAAAAATGAAAAATATCAATTTTGAAGTTAACTTATTATGCACGTGCTTCTAAGTTGACAGATTTCATCAATTTTAACTAAATTTGACAAAAGTATAATTTTTTTCAAATTACAGAATACTAATTGCACAAATTAATTGTAAAAATTCCTATGTGAATAAATTTAATTTTAAAATGTACTAAAATTCATTTAAACTAATTATTTTTTTTAGTATTTAGCAAGTTAATTTATAGTCGAATATGTTTTTATATGTACAAAGTCTCCTAAAGAGTTTTGCAATGAAAAATATGTTAATATATTTTAAATTTAATTATATTTTAATATTTATGAGCTTGTTTCTAAAATATTTGAATTGTATTCTATAGGCATATAGAATATTTAATTTTGAGATTTAATAATCCTTCAAGAATGTGACATTGCATGAAGCTAGTTTTCGAAATATATACTCATTTGAATAAATTATAATCATCTCAATGAGTAATATATAGATGATATAATATGTCAACAAATTAATTTGTCTGTGTGAATTTATTATTATTGTTATGATTGCAATATATTGAAACTCCAGAAGAGGTTAATGAGATACTTTAAGTGCATTGGTGTTCCTCTAAAATTTGATCAAAATACGGTTGATGGTGAGTATGGGCATTTTGCACGTGTTTTAATTGATATAAATTTGCCAGCAGCTTTGCATGATTCTATCATTCTTAATAAGGAGAGGAGTACAGTTATATTTTGAAAAGCCTCAGAAATGGAATATATTTGAGAAACAAAACATTATAAAAAAATATATAAAAAGTGGTTAAAGCTCTCGATGAAATTTTTTTAGAAAGAATAATTAAAAATTAGAGATAATTTTTGACAACTTCTTCAAAATAGCTACATATAATCATAAAAAATAATAATAATCTCACAGTTATATGACATAATATATTTTATCTACATATTATAGAAAAATTAAAAAATTAAAAAATTAAGAAATAAACAATTAAAAATGAATTGTATTAAATATTTGTTAAAAATCTCAAATACATCACATATTATTTATAAAGCACGTATAAAATGTGAATAATCAACAAATTTATAGTTTAAATTTCTAGAAGAAAAAGTTGAGTTTATAACACAAATAGAGATATAAATTTAATAATCCATGGCACATTTTGAAAAGCTTTATGGAGCTGTTCTTGCAAACCCAGCTGGTGCAACCAGCGAATAAAAAAATACATTCACATTAAATTGCCACCTAACCTCATCATATCACTTAATTCAAAATTAAAACAAAAAGAACATTTTTTCCCTTCTACTCTCTCTTCTATTAAATTATCACTTAAATTTTATTTTATTATTTAATTTAAATTTAAAAAATGAAAATACTTTCTCTCTTCCATTCAACCATATTGTTTTTTCTATTTCTAGTCAACAATAGTAAAATTGTTATTCTCTTCTACATCTTTTTCACTTCATAATCTTTTCTTTCTCTTTTATTTATTTTATTTCTACTTTTTACTTTTAAAGATTCTGTTTGATTAGGCTGTTAGTTTTGCTTTTTCTTCTTGTATTTTGTTCCATAAATTTAAGAAGAAGAAAAAAATTCTTGTTAGGTTGTCTCTGTTATGATTGTGCCGGATTTTTTTTTTTTTTCATATCTTTTTCTACTCCAAAATTTTAATAATGGATGTACCAGAATTTCTTTTGCTTTCTTATCTTTTTTCTTCCTACTTTTAAAATTTCATCCAATGGGTTTAATGGAAGTGAAGGGATCTTTATCAAACCCATTTAATTCTGTTGATGAGGACTTTTGCTGATAATTCATGCTTTTTTGTAGTCATTGCATATTAACTGGTTAATACTGTTTTGTTGTAGTCATAAATATAGAAAGTTTATTTTATATACTCTAGAGGTTTTGCAGTGTGCTAATCAGTTAATAGTTTTTGAAGAAAATTGGATTATATGAACATGCATCAAGCATATATATAAGAAAACTGAGTTACCGGAACATTACAACATATAGAAAAATTAAGTTACAGGAACATCACATCATGCATCACATATATATATAGGAACCAGTGAACAAAGGACCACACCATGGCATTCTAATTTTTATTAACATAGCGCAGATTTTATTAAACAAAAGCTACATTTTGTCCTTGAATAAGATAAAAGTATGTTAATTATATGACCACTACCTCAAGCTTAGTAGAAAATATTCTGCGTGAGGAACACCGCAGCCTCAATACTAGGAAATATAAATGACAAAGCAAAAACCACTGCTGTTAAATGTTACTTCTTCTTGAAAACGAAACAAAAATAAAACAAAATTATTAGTAATGAATCATTACTCACACAAAAGTATATATATACTATCACTTTGTAAACATACCATTGATATATCATAAGCAAATCCAACAGTGCAGTCATTCATCTTGCCTTTGAAATTGATTAAAACCATAATAAATATGAATAGTTATTATTAAATTACATTAAAATACAATTATATGTGCACATATATAATGTAAAAACTTAATAACATATATCAAGACTGTTCAAATGCATGATTTTTAATAAAAGTTGCAGATTGACCTTATAATTTATACTAGTCAAGTTAATAATTCTTTACAACTTAAAAATGCCAATTATTTAAATAATAATAATTATAATATTAAAAAATCCAGTGTTCAAATATTACAAATTTAATACAACAATTGGATCCTTTGTTTCCCAATAAAATAAAGTACCTGTGTCGAGTAAGTCATCTGATTGTTGCCTTCAAGCATACTTGCAAAGTGATAATTAGAATGTCCAAAAAGAAATTGATGAACATATGATTTAGAAGCTCTAAAACTAGATGGA
The DNA here is from genome assembly GCA_003254975.1 of Ochetophila trinervis. Taxonomy (NCBI): domain Eukaryota; kingdom Viridiplantae; phylum Streptophyta; class Magnoliopsida; order Rosales; family Rhamnaceae; genus Ochetophila; species Ochetophila trinervis. Next base: position 34,959 of record QANX01007598.1, read on the forward strand.
AATGCTGGATAGAAAAATCGTATAGTCTCTTGGATATACTGTCTTATGCATATGATAAATAATTAATATATAAATATATAGAAATTTAAGGACTTCAAATCAATAATAACTTTTACATATAAATATTACACATTTCTTATGCTTCTTTTTCTCTTTTCCAAATTGCTTTTTAATCTAGCATTTGTTATTCCTTTATCCCTCATAATCGATGGATTCAATATTGATGGCTCATTAGCAATAATGTTAGAATTCATATCATCTTCTTTTTTAAAATTCTCCAATAAAGTTATAGTCTTCACATCTCTTTCAAGTAGCTTCATTGCCTTGGCCTACTTTTCCTCTTAACAATTTTAGCTCCTGAGTTAGTCATTAAAACTATACTATAAATATTGTTTCCTTCATGCATTAATTTACTAAGGCGCAATAGCTTAGATGATTTCTCATTCTCACTTGATAAGTAACATTTGTCATTCCTTGCTATAATTCTTTTTTTGCCTCTTTAGTCCATATTTTCATTATGTATTGTGTCAATATGCTAGTTAGATTATTAAAATCGAACACCTTTAAAGCATGGTGACATAGGATCTCCATCGATTGAGCTAACTTGCAAGAGCAAGAAATATATGAAGTAAGAGGATTATAATGGATGTTGTATATTCTTTGATGACCTTCATCAATTGCTTCATAATTATACAACTCATTGAAATTGCACATTTGTTTTATTCTCACTTTAGTACAACTCATCAACCCTTTTTCAAAAAAAAATTGAACATTTTATTGGTATAAACATTAACCACATTACTTAAAATACCACTGCTTACTTTAAGATAGGGATACCATGTTTGCAACAATAGTCATCTTCCAACTTTGCTAAGCGTATTTCATCTATTTTCTTCTCATTGTGGTGGACAAAGCTAACCAAATTCATTGTGTTAGTAGATATTTGATGAAAAACATTATTTGTGCTCTCACTCCTTTGTGTAGGTGTAATATTTGTCGACAAAGTTTCCAACCTAAAAGCCGAGCACCATTTCTCTTGAAGCGTTATAATTTCTTAACCTATGAATGACTACCAAGATCAAATTTATTAATCATATAGTCCCATGAGGCTTGAAATTCTACCTCACTGCAATACCCATGAAAACATTTGTTGAATTGTTTCTTGAACTCTGGATTAGCATAAAGACTAGCTAGATGTTGGATAGCATTCTTAGCAATGTGCCAAGTACATAATCAATGATGTGTTTGTGGAAAAACGATTTCAATTGCATTAGTCATTGCTCTATCTTCATTTGTAAAGTTATATTTTGGTTGTTTATTTTCCATAGACTCTAAGTGACTCAAATAACCAAACAAATGATTTAGTACTTTCATCTAATAAAAATGCACAACCAAATAACAAATTTTTCCAATGGTGATTGACTCCCACAAATAAAATTGTATTTATTGGTTCAAAATGCAGTGTTAGAACATACATTATCACCAAAACAATCATAATGTAACTTTGATCTACTATCTCTCCAAAAAGTATTTGTCATTCTATTAAATTGGTCCACTTACACTAAATTGAAAAATTAGGATCCTCACTCTATTTAAGCCTAAAATGATTAAGCAAACTTTGACCATTCCCTACTTCTACAATTTCATCCTTCTTTCTTTGCAAGTAACTTTTCATATCCTTTTTAGTAAATTCAACATTCTCAAGACCACCAACTTCATTTGCTAAGTAGAAATATGATTTTATCGGTCTTATACTAGCATTAACCATAGAACTAATGACATCCCCATGAATATTGGATATTATTCAACATGATCTTAAAAATTATCGTTCTTCTGGCTTAGCAAGCTCATGGTTATGATCAAGGTTGATATGAGAAATTGTCCATAATTCATCATTTACCTTGAAGTGAACTACAAAATTACAACATGTTCTTGTTTCCAACCTTTTGCCTTTACTCACTTCACATAAATCTTTTACTTTTTAAAACCTTTCCTTTGAACATAAAAATTCTCATTGTCGAATTTATTTTGATGCATCTTTTTGAAAATGCCCTTTACGAATGCTGAAACCCTTTCTCAAAGCATATACATTGCATAAATTGTAAGCCTCTAAATCAAAATTTATTTTAATTCCTATAGTAAGTACTCCACCAATTTCTTCTACATACATTTCTTTGTCACTACTTGAATGCTCCATTAAACAAATCAATGTAATTATAAAAGTAATCGAAAAGATATTTAAAATATTTTTTTGAAGCACATTAAATATAAATGCAACATAAATATTTAGATTAAATATCAACTAAAATAAACATATTTACATTAAACAAGAACTAATGCATATATGAATAAGAATTCATAACTCCTTTTTTAGCAAAAATTTATAATAAAATTTTTTCAACATATTACTTAATATCCTTGGAAAAACATCACTTATAAATATTTATTTTTCATTAGTGAATATTTAAGCCATAAGAAAGAAAATGTAACATATATATAATATTTTATTTTTCTTTTATCTAGCGTTATGTAATGATTGAAATACTTTAAACTTTAGAATTCTTTTCATCATTTTTTATAAAGATAATATACTTTTAATAAAATTTTGTAATAAATTATATTAAACATATCACATAATAATCATTTCATTAATAAAATATCTAAATCAAGAAAAAAAAAAAACAATATCAGATAAATAAGGTAACTCACTGTAAATCTTTAAGCTTTGAAGTTTTTTTCATCATTATTGACTCGTGCTTCTTTGCTTTTGCTGTTATGAATGATATTATATTTGATTTCAAGTAAGCTAGATAAAAAATAAAAACAAAAAAGAATAAAAAAATAAAAGATTTTGTACATATGCCCAAGTGGCAATTAAATTAATGATTTATGACCATCATTCTTAGAACAATGATATATGTCCATCAATTTTTCGAAATGTCCTTTTCATTTTTAAACCAAATCATTTTTTTTCCCCCTCAAACCTTTGGTCTCTCTCTCCCCACCTCACCCATGGTGAAAGACAAAAACACAAAAAGAAGAAACATTTAAATTTTTTCAGCCTTGGTCTACCCCATCTATGGTGAAAAAGGAAAAAAAAAATTTAATTAATGAAAACAAACTTTGTTTTANAAAAAAAAATTAACTAATGAAAACAAACTTTGTTTTACATATATAAAAAGGGTGGGCTGAGTGGGGGAAACAACGGGCTGGGTGGGAGAAAGGGTGGGCTGAGTGGGGGAATGGGTGGGCTGAGTGGGGGAGTGGGCTGGCTGTGGGTGGGAATAGACGGGCTGGGCTTCTCTCTTTCACCTCACTAGCGAGCTGGACTTTTTCTTTTTTCATCCACCATTTCATTTGATGCTTTCTATGATAGGTGCCAACTAAAATAAGATAAAATTAAAATTTCTTATTCTTTTGGTGAATAAACTAAAATTTCTTTTCAGATTATATTTTTCATCATAGAAGGAGTCAGAACAAAACTTCCACTTAGCTGAGCCTAATATAATTCGTTTTTTATTTATTTATTTATTATTATTTTTTCCTGTTTTCTTATTTCTCTTGGAAACCAACATAGAAACATTTTTTCGAAAAAGAAAAAGTTCAAAATCTTTGTATTTCTTTACTCTTCATGGTGGGTATTGGTGGGTTTTACATTGGGAAGGANTAGAAAGTAAAAAAGAAAGTAAGAGATTGCAGGGAAAGAAAGAAAAAAAGAAAATAAAGATTGATGACGAAAGGATGGAGAAAGGTATTTTAGAGAAAAGATGGCCATATATCATTGTTTTAAAAATGAAAACCATTAATTTGGTTGCCACGTGGGCATGTGTACAAAATTTAAATTTCCGAAACAAAATTAAAAAGGGTAAAAGAAGAAAAAGAAAAAGTGCGGCACTCCAGCTGAATAGAAAAGAAAAAATGTTTTTTGTTTCAGTATTAAATTAAATGATATAAAATTTTCTCGTAGAGGTACCTTAGCTATAATAAATGAGCTACATGATGCTCTAGGCAAACAGCCATATTTGGACACAACAATCACACAGGCTTTACTCTGGAGCATTACCGAAATAGTTGTAAAACTTGAATCTCTGGGAATATCACAGGGCTAATGTGCTTTCTGTTGTACAAAATTTCTTCCGCAGGGTGAATACAGAGCATATTTACAGCATCTCATATGTTAATAAACATACTATAGTAAAGGAATTTGGAGAAAAAAAGAGAGAATTTAGCTAGACATATTTCTTGCAAATTACACTCATATTTTATTTCAATTTTCCTTCTGATTACAACTGAGAATCAGATCTCCATATATAGGAGAGGAAAATGGACAACATAATTACAATACTAATCTTTTACACAAGAAAAAGCAAAAAGCAAACGCAAAAACAAAAGGCAACCGAAAGAGAAGAATCTGCAGCAGGAAAATACATGCTGTTCTGACTATGAGAGATGTTGAAGTTCCTGTAGTCAGGGTCATCAGAGTCAATTGATCCTACTCCCATATTTGTTTTCCAATCTTTGTAAGATTCATCAGGGGGAATGGATGGGCTGAATGATCCAACATCAAGATCCATGTCAATATCTCCATAAGGATCTTAGGCATCTTGGAAATATTTCGGGGGAATTTGAGATAGGCTCGAAGGAAGATCTAGGGAAAGATCATCGGCAAGATTCTCATCTGGAACATGATCTCTAGGAATAGATGGGCCGGGTCAGATGACCCAGGAGCATATGGGTCTGGGCCAGAGCTTTCTGGAACTATAAAAACTTCATATGGGCCAGAGGATGGAGCAAGACTATTAATTTCAATGAGCATAGTTTCGAGTTCAAGCCTCTGAATAGTAGGTAGGCGAGTGGTAGAGATAGTAGCTCATTCATAAGCCAGAGATAGTGACCCAAGATCCTTATGAAGATATTTACAATTTATGTAAATATTATACTAATGTAGCATTGTTGATTTTTATCTATGATAAAATGCTTACCATAGTGCTTCGTTAAAACATTGCCAAAAATATTCAATGTGATAAAACCTTGGGGATAGAAAAAGTATAATATGCTTATTGTTGGTGTGCACGCTCCCCTTGATGTCGACTAACAAATACAATCTTTAAGTTGTAAGTGCTTAGTAAATAAATATTATAATATCTTTCAATATGACAATACAATTATCATTAAATTCATACAGTATTGTCATAGATTTGTATATCATGCAACTGTCCTGGATATAGATTTTCCTTCTAGGAACAAATCTTTTGCACCAAAAAAACTCTAAAACAATTCAAGTGTACTTTTAACATCATTTAAAATTGAATTGTCCTCTAAAAGACATCTTTTCATGTTGAGATATTTACAACTAATAAAATTTATCACTAGTAAATGAAACAATATAAAATATTTCAAATAAACAAATATTTAATACAATCCATCTTGAATAGTTTATTACTCAATTTTCCTATAATGTGTAGACAAAATTTATTATATCATATAATTATGAGATTATAATTATATTTGATGATTTTATTAGCTACTTTAAAGAAGTTGTTAACAATTATTTTAATGATATCAAAATTTTTAACTATTCTCTCTAAGAAAATCTCTTTCGAGAGTTTTAACCACTTCTCATATTTTATAGAGTTTTGTTTCTCAAATATATTTCATTTTACGAGGTAAATTGTTAATGCTAGTTGTCCAAAATTTTTCAAAATAATAATTCAACTTATATATAAGAAAAAAAAAACTAATAATTTAATTTTAAAAAGTAGGAGTGAATTATCTATTGAATATAGAAATATGCTAGATGTAGGTTATGGTGTAGTTTTTTGCCAATTATTAATTTCATACCCCATAGTAGGGGTGTGCATCGGTTACGATCCGACCTATTTTGGAAATAACCAATCCGATCCAATTAGTGATCGGTTTTTTGTTTTCCAATCCGATCCGATCCGATCTATACATTAAATCCAATCCAATTACTAATTGGATTGGATCGGTTTGGTTGATCGGTTTCGCTTAAATTTTTATTTAATTTTTTTAGACTTTTTAAAATTTAATTTTTGAGCTTTTTTTACTTTGAATATTTGACATTTGAGCTATTTTTTGTACCAAAAATTTGTTGTACTTAAATTTTGTTTAAAAAATTATATTTTTTTCAAAACCTAACACATAAAGTTCCCACTAAGTAATACATAAAAAATTATATGTTTTTTCAATACCTAACACATAAATGATTAAAAAAATAACATGATAAATAAACATATTAAACTAAAACAAAATTATTACACTAATACACTAATACAATAATCGAGTAATCCAACTTTAAATTTAAGCTAATATAACAAAGCCTACATACTAATAATATTAAACTAATTTTCATATGTTTTGTTTAAAAAAGAAAAAGAAAGTAGTCGGTTTGGATTGGATCGGTTTTGGTCGGTTTTTAACACCCCGAACCGATCCGATCCGAACCGACCTTCGGTTTTTCATTTTTCATAACCGATCCAATCCAATTACACTAAAATAACCGATCCGATCAGATTGGATTGGATTGGATCGGTTGTTTTAATCGGTTAGTCGGTTTTTTTGCACACCCCTACCCCATAGTTGTATATGTTATTATTTTATTATCGGTTAATAAATATAACTTAGTTAACGATAAATTTAAAATAAATATGTAACTTAATACAAACCAATAAGATAGTGATATATTATTTTTTCACATCATTTGGTACACTATTTGGTTCTCTTAGCATTATTGTTAAAAATATGCATCTCAAGAGAAATTTATAATATTTGTGTTGGGCGAATGAAAAAACAAAGGAATGTATCTTAAACAAAGATAATCCCTTCTGTAACGTGTTTGGGTTAATATCCTTATCAATCCTCAAGTTTGCACTAGTTTCACTCTAATCCTTTTAGCTTTACAGAGGGAAATTAGATTAAATTTTGTTTTGAGGTGAAACATTATTAAATTAGCAAATTCATGGTTTGAGTAGTATATATATGAAAACATTGCTTGGTTTCCAAACTTTGTTAAGAAAAAAAAATCATGAAAAATTATAGAAGATTGGAGAAAACCAGGTTTTGATTGTTCTACAGAAAATTGAATAGAGTTTAGAAATGTTCTAACCCTTCGAAGATGGGTTCAAAACCTCTCCTAAATAAGTTTATGGAAATTTTCCTTTTAGAGAATATAATTACACATTCATATGAGATGTGTGCGTGAGGAGAAAAATTAAAAAATGTGTATTAAATTTAAAGTTTAATTGATTTAAATAGAGTTGTAAATTTTAAAAGAATTCATAAATTTTTATAGAATTCTATGCATTCTGTATAGAATTCATAAACATCTAATGAAATCTATGAAAAATATGTGAAATTTCAGTTAGCCTTTTCCATTAACAAAATTCTTTTTAAAATCCAATAAAATCTATTAAAATCAATCATTTTTTAAAATTTTTTAAAATCAATGACTTTTTAAATACCTTTATATTTTAAACTCTTAGTTGAATACCTCTAAATTTTAATAAACTTTTATAAATCCATTAAAATCTGAATTAAATAGCTCTTGATTTGTATAGACTTATCTAAATTTTAAATTGAATACTTCTAATCTTTTAAACTCTTTTAAAATCCAACAAATTCTAAATTAAATACACTCCGTTGTTCATTTTTCAAGTTTGACAAACTATCTACAAAAGTATCAGTTTTTATGAAATATATTTTGTTAAATTCCCATTCAAAGTTGTATCTTCCTCCCTGCTTAATAAAGATAACTATTATTTTTTTAAATGAGAAAAAAAAAAATTTTAAGGATTTAAATAATATAGGTTCGCCTGAAAGTTTAAAAGAAAATTGAGTAATTATAGTCACTTACCTCTTCTAGCAAAGATTAGGATTATGTAAAACAAATTCACTTAGTAGATACATGCAGTAACAAAAAGAGAAAATTAGCAACTCCATCACCCCGTAAGAACTGTCATCGAATTCACCCAAAAAAAAAAAAAAAAAGAACTGTCATCGAAATTTGTCGTAAAAAATGGAAAAAAAAAAATGCTTCTCTCTCCTCTTTAGGTTTAGGATTGCCTAGAAATTTCTATTGACAATTATCCACCGTCATGTAAAACTAAAATTATCATCATCTGCGAAAACTAAGATCTTATGCATACAAAAAGTGTCAATTATGATTCTTCCTTGACAAAGAAACTCTGAGGCAAGCAAAATTCTTCCTCGTGATTCAGGATTTCCATCTCCTCATCGTCTGGTTTCTGGGATTTAGAAGAGGTGAAAGAAAATTATAAACCTTATAGAATTATAAAGGCATTTCAAAGTTCAGATTTTATGTTAATTCAACATTGCAGCATTCATATTATAAAATTGATTTAAGCAATTAACTCAAGCTACAGCATTGAATAATAAAACCATTCCCTAAATCTTTTCCTAAGCTACATTCATATTATCACGCAACAGACTTGCAAAATAATTGAAATCGTTCGAAATATTTCTCATTGCATTTTGCAAAATGTAAGTAAACACTGAACAGTATCGTAATTACAACATTGGTTTGCGAAAGTTTTATTGTAGAAAGTGGAGATATAAAATTTAATAGTGAGATAGCATTTGGAAGTAAGTCCAATCTTTTCAATTCAATAAAAGGAGGAGAAAAAAAGGGAAGAAGAATATTTGATGAGTTAAATCATATATACCAGAACTTCTAAGTTATAGAAACGATCCAGCAACTGTAGAACCTCATCAGAGGAGAAATGCCTGTCAAAGCTGTGACATGACATTGGCAGAAGGGTGTGAGGCAGATTCCAAAATCAGAGAACCAAGGGAACATAAATATAAAAACAGTACAAACCTTTTGCGCAGAAATTCCATTAAACCAAAGAGGACAAAGTGACGATGTATGCCTGTATGCAACTAGTTTGTTCAGTATTAGATCATTTAAAAAGAAAATGCCAAACCATATTAATTCAAGAAAATAAATGGAAGTTGAAATATCTAATCTGGAAGGTTAATAATAACTCTTAGACTCTGTCACCTTAAAAACATTAGAATTGTTTGATTACATAATAATAATCTCTTAATTGACTTGAACCATTACAAGCCAACGGTAGTGGTTATTGGCCTTGTGGTCTTCTGGTGTTCTGGTTTACTAACCTGAACTCATAGGTCAAGAGGTTTATGGAAAGGGAGCTCAACCTCTGGTATACATTTATCCTTGTTATCAGTTTAAGTGATTTAACATTTTTTTCCCCTTTTGGGCAGAGTTTATCTGATGAGCAGTGCATGATATTTCTTTTACCCTTTTGTACCACCACCACTAGTAGCAACCACATATTAACCAAAAGAAAAAAAGCAACCACATATTTGGTATTTAATAAGTGATATGAAAATTAGCATCTTTATTCATTTGGTGGCAATGCTTCTGTATTTGTTTTTCTTGCTCCTTTTTTCTTTTTCTTTTCCCCTCTTTCCCATATAATTACCTACTCAAATATAAATTCTTATCACCGATCATTTTGCCTTGATTCTACAATTAACGAAAAGTATGTGAAAAAGACAATCAAAGGGGGAAAAAGAAAATCAAGATTCCCAATAATCAACTAGAAAAGAAAGAAAGAAAGAAAGAAAAGGCATCAAGCTCAACCAGGTCCAAAATCACCATTTTCAGATTTTCATCAAGGAAATGGGAGGAACTGAGTATCAAATAATTCGTCAGGATTGAAATTTTTCTCCGGACAAGAAAAAAGAAAAGTAACAAAAAATTGATAATACTTGCCTTGTAATTTGACGGGAGGGTAAATTTCGAGAGCTTCTAACAATCTCAACTCCAATTCAACCTGTGATTGTTCCTAATTAAACCAAAGATATTTAAAAACAAAACATGGAACATAATCAATAATACATAATTCAGATACATAGATATACATATTACATACACAGAGAGAGCGAGAGAGAAAAAGAGGAGAAGACCTTGGAGAGAGAAGAAGCAGAGGACGGTGGAGCTTTGCATGGAGAGTGTACGGACATGCCGTCTTGTTCCTCTTCCCTTCCTTTGCCACCGCTTTCCATCAATTTGAATATATGTATGTGAGAGTGTGTGCACCTTTTCGCCGAGCAAGGAAATACGGGTAAAATATTTTGGAAAATTTCAGATTAAACTAGAAAATTGAATACGAAATAAAAAAGAAAAACAAAAAAAGTTACTGCCTTTTTTCTTTTTCTCTTTTCGCTAGGGTTTGCGCTTTGATCCGAACTTCCGAAGTGATTCGAAACAAAAGTGGTTTATCCATTTGGGCTTTTAGGCTGAGCCCAATCTTTGGTTAGGCTTTGACTCTGAGTTTTATTTGTTTTTGTTTTTTAATTCAAATTGCTGTTTTCTTAATATATATATTCTAACTACCTTTTATTATGAATTATTATTCTAAGCTGCTTGCTATATATAAAAACATTTTTAATAGTTCTGTTTATTATTAAATTTTATTATCATAGATAGTTTTTAAATCACTAAAAAAATTATTTACTTATGAAAGCTATGTTAGACATGTAACTCATTATTTAGTTTTTATCTCTCCTTTTTTTCCTTTCCAAACGAGTTGCTTTCACTCTCTCTCTCATCTTTCTTTCTTTTTTAGTTAATGGCCTTTGAATAAGAAAAATATCATCTTGAACAAGAGGTCCGAAAGCATTTCAAGCTCTGACACTATTCTTTAGCCCACAAATTCTTCAAGCACAATGCAAATTCAACCCGAGTTGGGGTGAAAAACACCAAATTGGCGCCAACACCAAAACACAAATTCATTGCCCAAATTGGATATCGTAGAAAGCTATAGTGTAGAGTTGGATAAGAGTGATTTGAGAACTGATAATAAAAATTAGGTTTTAATGCATTTTAGTATTTCAAAAATTGAATTTGTTCATTTACAATTAATTTGTATAATTGATACTCTGTAATTTAAAAAAATTACACATTTGTCCAATTTAGTAAAAATTGACAGATTTTATCAACTGAAAAATTACATGCGTATCACGTGACCTTCAAAATTAATTTTTTCATTTTTTATTGTACCAAAAATTTAAAAAACAGGAAATAAAAGTTTAAAATATATTTATGGTTTTTCTATCTTTTTCTTAATTTTTTTTTAAAAATTTTGGTACAATTAAAAATGAAAAAACCAATTTTAAAGACCACTTGCTATGCATGTGATTTTTAAATTGATGAAATTTATTAATTTTAACTAAATTTGATAAATGTGAATTTTTTTTTCGATTACAAAGTATTAATTGTACAAATTAATTATACGACTTTTATGTAAACAAATTCAATTTTAAAAAGTATTAAAATGCATTTAAACTTAAAAAATTAAAAAAAAAATATGAAAATTCAATTTGTATTGAAGAAAGAAGGAAAAGAATCACATTGCCATTTTGGAAAGTAGCAAGTTCTTCAATGCCCTTAGTCTAAAAAAGCTTCAATTTTTATGAATGCCCATAAGATTTTGAAGAATCAAAATGAAAGTATTGATGCCGAAGGTTTCTTCTGGGCTGCTGGTGGGGTTCCAAGTAGAATTTCAGCTACAGAAAAAGGCTAAGGCAATATGGATGGAGGAGGAGACTGAACTTGTAAAAATTAAATAAATGAAAAGTGAAAAGAATGCAGCTACCGACAAGTTAAACGTACTTAAATGGAACCAGAAAGATAATAGCGGGAAGATGAAGTGGGCTTAGTAAAAATTAAAAATTAAGTACTTTTGGATTGAAAAAATTATGTTTTTTTCTTTTATATTTTTTTAGTTATTTGTACTACTTTCTCTTTTTTAAACTCTTCCAGTTGAGTGGAAAATCAATTGGAATTATTGAGTTAGTATAATTGGTTCTGCCATTGCGGAGAAAGCTGGAGCATTTTTAGCTGCCAAATTAGCCATTACTCTAAAACTGAACAACTGCACAAACTACAAGTACTGCTCCAACATCTTTTGCTTGGCAATGGCATTTTAGTTCTTTCTCTGTTTTACTATTTCTCTTTCTTTTTGAGTTTTATGATAATGGATGATAGATGAATTTAAAGATAAATTTACACATTATTAGAGCAATTATATCATAAATAGAATTCATTGGAGATTAAATTTTGAATTTCACTATCTATTGAATATATATTTGGCACATAAGCATCGACATTTTTTATTTGATGTGCCTTATAAACTTCAATTTACAAAACTATTGGAAATACTCTAACAATCTTTTTTTTAGTTATTCTAATATTTTACATCAAACATATAACTTAAATATGAATAAGTGAAACATTAAATTGCCAAGTAAATAAAAAAAACCAATTAAATATTATCACATCATCCACTGTAGCATTTCAAAAATTAATTTGGTGAATATTTTATTAATTCTAGAACTATTGTTTAAAATATCATAAATATTTTAGATTTGATTTTTTTATTTATTTTGGGAAAAGATATTTAGATTTGATGTTGCCAAAATACCAATGTAGCCAGTGTTATGGCGGTTTTTCATCTCAGACCAGATTCCTTGGATCTGTAAAAAAGAGGAAGGAAATCGGTCAAAGGGGCGCTGGTGTGGTGACCGGCATTTCTCCTCCAATGCCTAAGTCAGTTGAAGTTTCCATTAATGAGAGGAAATAATTTAAAGAAAGAGAAATGATAAAAATGGGAGGAAAATAGTGAAAATTGTGAAAAACGGCGGGTTTGGCTAGTTTTTGGGTGTTTTGGAAGAAGATAAACAATGTTTATGCTTTTTGGTTTGACTAATAGGCAAAATGGGTCCTAGAAATCATTTCTTCAGTCAAACTCAAGGTTTAATGGCCTCAAAACACAAAAAAAACAGAGCTGCAGAATTTTTGGAAAAATAGAAGAAAAGTTGGTGAGACAGATGGGTAGGTAGGGTTTTTTGGGCTGAGTGCGGCTCAAAAATCAAGATCCCCTCATTCTTACCTCATTTTTTCTTTTATTTGGGCATCAAAGGCTGTAATTTATCCTCAAAACCCTACATTTCAAATGGGTGACAAGTGTCTCTATTTGATATTGTTTTGGGCTGATGCCTGACACACCACACTAGAGATAGATATTTATTATTAACAATATTAGGTCCACAATTAAAATATTAAGCCCACTATTGTTGGCAAAAATGCCTACAACAATAGCCCCCAAATTAATTAAATCTAGAGATTGAATCAATTTTAAAAGATAAAAGATACATGTGGGCGCGAATGTCGAGAGATTTGAAATTTGAATTTCAAATTTTTTTTCTGTGCGTGCGCAACTTTTTCTGGGATGATGGGACATGCATTTAATGCACGTCGTATATCTACATGCCTCCCCTTTTTGTGCACCGGTTGAGCCCATAGGCTTATCTTCCTTCCTCTTCTTTCCTTTTTCTCTTCATTTTTCTTTTTTGTTTCTTTCTTTCTCCGTTTCTCTGTGACAGAGCTCCAAGAAAATTCATCCTCACTTTTCCTTTCTTATTCTCTTTTCGATCGTGTGAGCTTCAAACTGGATTTCTTCATATCTGCGGGGGAAGCAATTTTTCTCTCCAGCTCCTTGCTTCGTCCTCGGCCTCAATACAGGTTCGAAAACATACATATATATTTTCTATTCCCTGTTCTTTCTTACACTTTTGTTGTTGCTGACTATCTATATGCCTCTTTTTTTGAACACGGCTTCTCTAGGCTTTTGGAAGGAAAGATCTTTCCCTGCTTTTGCCGCTTCTTGCTACATATCCGACTTCGTCATAGGTTTTAAGGTACTGGATGTTCCCTTCTCCCTTTACTTCTTTTATTTATTGCGAAATGGTTGATGCTTGTTATCTGTTGCTTTGCTCTCATGCTTTCGCTTCCAATTTATATTATGTGTCGATATATGAACAGTACATTTCCTAGGTTTGTTGCTCTGCTTGTTTGAGATGTGTGGTTATGCTGGCTGTGAGTGTATTTCATTTGTGAAACTATTTTGGGTGGAAGCCGTGGGCTTGAGCCGATGTCCAAAGACCTGAACGGAAGCCACAGAACCGAGGCTGAAGCTCAGGAACTGGGTGGAGGCCATAGAACCAAGGCTGAAACTTGGGACCTGGGCGGTGGATACTACGGGGCTGAAGCTGAAACTCAGGACTTAGGTGGAGGCCACGAAAACAAGGCTAAAACTAGGGACCTAGGCGAAGGTCACAAAACTGAGGTTGAAACTCAGAACTTGGGCAGAGGCTACGGAATCGAGGCTAAAGCTCGGGACCTGGGTGAAGGCCACAAAAATGGGGCTGAGGCTAGGATCGGGGCTTGAGCCGAAGCCACGAGACTGGGGCTGAAACTCGGGACTTGAGTGGAGGCCACGGGTCTGAGGCTGAAGCTTGGGTCTTGAGCGGAGGCTACGAAACTGAGGCTGAAACTCAGAACCTGGGTGGAGGCCTTGGAACCGAGGCTGAAGCTCGGGACTTGGGTGGAGGCCAGAGAACCAGGGCTGAGGCTGGGGCTTGAGAGGAAGCCACGGGACTGGGGCTGAAGCTCGGGACTTGAGTTGAGGCCACGGGTATGAAGCTGAAGCTCGGGACCTGGGCGGAGGTCACGAAATTGAGGCTGAAACTCAAAACCTAGGCGAAGGCCACAGAACTGAGGTTGAAGCTCAAGAACTGGGCGAAGGCCATGGAACCAAGGCTAAAGCTTGGAACCTGGGTGGAGGCCACGGAACCAGGGCTGAGGCTGGGGCCTGAGTGGAAGCCACATGACTGGGGCTATAGCTCGAGTCTTGAGCGGAGGCCACAGGTTTGAGGCTGAAGCTTGGGACCTGGGCGGAGGCTACAGAATCGAGGTTGAGGCTGGGGCCTGAGCGGAAGTCACGAAACTAAGGTCGAAGCTAGGTTGAAGTTCAAACTTAGGTGTAGTTTGAGGACTTGGGTATAGTTTAGCTAGCCTGTGTAGGCTCTAAGAGGTCGGCACATGGTTTAGGTGTGTTTAGCATCCCTTAGTGTTTTCCCTCTGATTCAGGGGATGGCCATCCTGATAGTGAGCTGCGTTTGTGTTTCAGATGTCTCGCCCTTCACCGAGCAGTGGTGGTGGCAGTTCGAGTCATCCATTTTCTAGTCACCCTCTAAGTTTCCAAACTATTATTGACCCCGAGCCCATGTCCTTTAGGCCCAATGACTTTGACGAGCCACCCTACTCCCACTTGAGGGCTATTGACATCTCGCAGATGGTGGAGATCTCTGACTCCTCAGATTCTGAATTTGCCAATGCATCTGGGGTTGTGGAATGTGCGACCTCCTCTAAAGCTCCAGTTGATGTAGCTGGGTCTTCTCGAGAGAGAGAAGAAAAGGAAATAGGAGTCTCGGAGGGGTCCTGAAGCTTCAACGAGGTAAAGTCCAAGCTTACTTAAGCTGACTTGGACCAACTGAGGCTGGACTACTTGGTACCTGACGAGGTCACCCTTCGGGTACCTGAGGACGACGAGCTGCCCAGCTCTCCTCTTGCCGGTGAAGTCTCCCTGAACCAGTGGTTCTTCAAGTGCGGGCTAAGGCTACCGCTTCTGCTTTTAGTTCATTGCCTACTTCATGACGTCCGACTAGCGCCTCTTCAACTTAACCCTAACACGTGGAGAGGGATTTACTGCTGTTATGTGCTGTGGCAGGAGCACTTCGGCATCGACCCATGCCCTCTCAATATTCATGCATGTTTCGAGATTAGGTCAGCTGCTAACAAAGTCGGCTCCTTCTACTACTATCCTCGGCGCAAGAAACCTCCTGAGGTTTCAAATTGGCAGTGGGAGTGGTTCTTCGCAGGTGGGGACTGGGAAAGCCTAGGCTCTAGAGCTGGGGTAGAGCCTTCAATTCCTCGTGAGTTTTGTGGAGTAACCATAGGTAGAGCTCATCTATTCCCTCCTTAGATGAGTCTGGTAGGTCTAGGGTTGACCACATTTTTAGCCTTGACCTAAGCGAGAGGGACTCCACGCTTCTTTTGAAGGAGCCTAGGCTGCATGGTGGTAGTGCTCAGCTGCTTTCACTTTACTTTGTTTATCTTGGTTGCTTTATGGATATCTGACCTCAGAAATGCTCATTTGGTGCAGGGATTTCATCAGCCAGTGATTCAAAAGGACCCTACCGGGTCGTCCCGATCAGAGCCGGGTGGCCAAGTCAGCTAAGATCAACTCAGGGTCATCCGCTCGATCCTCTTCTGTCGATGCCGGTAGCCCTCCTATGCCTCATTTCCCTTCTAGAGGTGTCTCTTCCAAGGACTCTAAGGGAGGTGCTAGTTATTCCCAGCCACAGGTGAACCGGGAATCGAGACTTGCTTCGAGGGCTAGCTCTCGCCCTTATAAGGGGAGAGATTCATCGCTCGAGGCGAGCAAGGGCGACAAAAGTAGGTCGTCTAGCCATGCAGGGGACTTTGTAAACTTTTTGTCAAAGGATATCCTCCCCACAGTGGACAAGCAGCTCTCTGGCATGCCCGAATCCTTGCTTCTTGCTGAGGCCTCTCATTAAGCCGCCTCAGTGATCACTTTTGTGATTACATCCTTAGCGGCTTGTTCTTTTTAACACTCACCTGCAGGTTATCTTCTTGTTGTGCAGGTGGCTTCCACGGTTTTTAGGCTCTAGAAGCAAGTTGTTCGCCATAAAAAGAAGGCTGCTGCTACTGTTGCTGATATAAAGGAAACTCAAAAGGAGGTGGATGAGGCCAAGAAGTGTGTGGCTGACTTTGAGATGATGACGACAAAGAAAGAGCTGGAGATTAATCAAAAGGAGAATGATCTGAAGCTCAAAGAAACAGAGCTTAAGCTTGGTGCGGTGGAGGTGAAGAAGAGGGACTAGCTTCTAACCGCATCAAGTGCCCGGCTCAAAAAGCATGCTCTAAGGAATCCGAGGCCATAAAGCTGAGCTTGAGAAAGTGGATAGGAGGCTCAAGGAAGCCGATGGGAGTCTTTAGCTGAAAGATGACGAAATTTCGAAGCTGTTCGATGAGGCTGAGAGTCATTTTGATGCGGGGGCTGATTCTGCCCTTACAGTCATCAAGACCAAATTTCTGGACCTTGACTACAGCTTTCTTGATCAGCCTTCGGACCAAGTTCCGACTCCTCCTATCGCTTTGACCTCTGAATAAGCTTGAGGCTTTTTGATTCCTCCTCCGAAATTGACCTCCTCTGCCCATGCTTCAGCTTCGCCTCCTACAGCTTCTTCAGTTCTTGACTCGGGTTCTCCTCCTGCTACGCCATGATTGATAGCCTCCGTGCCTCTTCACTAAATTAACGTCTTTTGCGAATCGTATCTAGGATTTTTTTTTGGCGTGTCAAAGCCAAAGCTTACTGTTATTTTTCTTTTTTTTAATACTCAGACGTTTATACTTGTTAATTTTGAGCTGACTCTAATAGAACTTCCTTTTGTTCTCATGAGTTGTGTGGCTGCACATTTTACCTTTGTGCTTTATTTTCTTTTTAGCTTAATTTTGAAAATTTTGTAAAACTGAGGTTGAGTTAGGTTGAACCTGTTTCTGGGTCAGCGAGATGCCCTTGTAGCCCCCTACTCTTTTTGTTTCTTGGTTAAAGGAACATGGAAGAGTAAGCGCATGGGTTGATAGTTTTTCAACTAAGCTCAGTGAGCTTCTGGTTCCTGGTTGAATTAATTTTACCTCCGTGAGCTTTTAGCTCCTGGTCGATTCCAAGCCGAGCTTCAGGGGGGCGCCTAGCTTTGGGGGTGTTTAGCCCCCAAGTCTAATTTTTTGAACTCAGCTTTGTGAGATTCCGGCTCCTGGTCGAATATGAGCTCAGCTCAGGGAGCGTTCGGCTTCTGGGGTACCCAGCCTCCTAGTCGATTCTGAGGCTAGCTAAGAGCGCATCTAGCTCCTGATCGATTCGAGCCCAGCTAGAGGAGCATTCATCTTCTGGGGGGCCTGGCACCCCTGTCGAATCTGAGGCTGGCCCGGAGGGCTTCTAGCTCATGGTCGATCTGAGCCCAACTCGGGGAGCATTCAGCTTTTGAGGCACTTAGCCTCCTGATCGATTCAGTTTCCAGCTTTTGGTCGATCCAAGCCCCACTGGGGGAGCATTCGGCTTCTGGGGGCCTAGACCCCCAATTGAATCTGAGGCTGGCCCAGAGTGCTTCCAGTTCATGGTTAATCCGAGCCCAGCTCAGGGAGCATTTAGCTTGTGGGGGCCCAGCCCCTAGTCGAATTTGAGGCTGGCTCGGAGGGCTTCCTAATCCTGGTCGACCCGAGGTCAGCTCGAGGAGCATTCAGCCTCTGAGGCACTTAGCCTCCTGGTCGTTTCAGCTTCTAACTTCTGGTCGATCCAAGCATAGCTCGGGAAGCATTCAGCTTCTGGAAGGCCCAGCCCCCAATCAAATCTGAGTCTAGCCTAGACAGCTTCCAACTCCTGGTCGATATGAGCCTAGCTCGAGGAGTATTTAGCCTCTGGGGCGCTTAGCCTCTTAATTGAACTTTAATTTAACTTTTTGAAGTAAATATTTGCACTTGTTTCTCATAAAAAAGAAATATCATTTCATTGACAATACTATTGTGTCATACAAATCAAAAGAAATTTTTACATGAACCACTGAAAATAAAACTTCAAGTGTACCGCATTCCATGGGTGGGCGAGAATTTTTCCATCTTCTCTCTCCAGTTGGTATGTTCCAGGTCGAATTACTTTTTTCACATGGTATGGACCTTCCCAGGTTGGTCCCATTGCTCCAGCTCCATGCTCTTTGGTATTCAATGTAATCTTCCTCAGAACTAGATCACCAGGTCGGAATGTTCTTTGTTTCACCTTAGAGTTATAGTACATAGCTGATTGCTGCTGCTAAGCAGCTGCTCATAGTTGGGCCAGGTCCCTTGCTTCTTCTATCAGATCTAGGTTTAGTCCCATTTGCTATTCGTTCTTCTCTGTTTGGAAGTACTCAGTTCGGAAATTAGGCATTCCTATTTCGATCGGAATGATAGCTTCGGCTTTGAAAGCCAGGGAGAAAGGCGTTTCTCTTGTCCCGGTTCTCGGAGTCGTCCAATAGGCCCATAGGATCTCTAGGAGCTTTTCAACCCAAGCTCCCTTATATTTGTCCAATCTGGTCTTCAAATTATGTTTTATGATCTTGTTTGCGGCCTCAACTTGGCCATTAGCTTGGGGGTGAAACGGTGAAGAGAACGCTGCCTTGATTCCCAAATTTGAGCACATGTCCCTATAGCTTTTGTTGTCAAACTATCTACCATTGTCCGTGACGATGGTATGAGGTATCCTAAAGCGGCAGATGATTGATTTCCAAATGAAGTTTGAAGTTTTGGCTTCGGTGATTGTTGACAGGGGTTCGACTTCTACCCACTTAGTGAAATAGTCAATTGCCACTAGTGCAAATTTCACCTAGCCACGCCCTGTTGGAATTGGACCGATAAGGTTAACTCCCCATTGAGCAAATGACCATTGGCTCTTGACGGAGGTGAGCTGCTCTGGTGGTCCTCTCTGGACGTTTGCGAACCTTTGGCAAGGGTCGCATCTGTTTACAAATTTCCTCACGTCTCCTTGCATGGTTGGCCAGTAATAGCCATGACGAACTATTTTATGTGCCAACGACCTCCCTCCTGCATGGTTCCCGCAAACTCCCTCATGGACTTCTCTCAAGACATAGTCCGCTCCCTTCTCTCCTAGGCATCTCAGATAGGGCAAAGAGAAGCCTCTCTTGTACAAAACTCCATTGATAAGGGTGTAGTGCGGTGCCTTATATTTCAATCTTCTGGCTTCTAGCATGTCTTCGGGTAGGGTGTCGTCTGCCAAAAACTTGATGATGGGGTCTCTCCAACTTGGCCTCTCCTTGATTGGGTTTACTTCCTGCTTCTTCTCTGAAATACTAGGCTGCACCAAGGTTTCTACATGTATTATGCGACAAGATCTGACTCGGTGGTTGATGCTAGCTTGGCGAGCGAATTAGCATTTGAATTTTTAGCCCTTGGTATCTGGGTAATGTGGTGTTCCTCAAAATCCTTCAATAATTCTTTGAGCACCTCCAGATAGTTGATCATGATTGCTCCCTTGGCCTGGTATTCCGAATCGACTTGCCTCACCACCAGTTATGAGTCGATGCAACCTCCTAGCCCCCAGTGATCGGGGCCATCTTGAGTCCTGTGATTAATGCTTCATATTTCGCCTCATTGTTTGATGCCTTAAATTCGAGTCTAAGTGCATACTCAAGCTTGACATGATCAGGAGCTGGCGTGGTCAAGATGAACCCTGCTCCGCTTCCATGCACATTGGATGATTCGTCTGTATGCAAGATCCATAATGAGGCTAGTTGTGCACTACTTGTTTCACTACAATCTTCTGGGATGATGATTTCTCCTTCTTCTGAAATAGTGAACTCAGCAATAAAATCAGCTACTTCTTGAGCTTTTATTGTCGTGGGGTTTATATGATATCTCGTACTGTTCAAGCTTAATAGACCACTTGATTAACCTTCCATATGACTCTGGCTTCTGGAGCACCTGCCCTAGAAGGTAACTGGTAGGCACCTTAATCGAATGTGCCTGAAAGTATGGCTTCAGCTTCCTTGAAGACATGATTAGTGCTAGGGCCAATTTCTCAATGTTGGGGTATCTAGTTTCTGCTTGCACCATAGCTTTACTAACGTAATAAACCGGTAGTTGGGTTGTCCTCTCTTCCCGTATGAGGGATGCGCTTACCGCCGTTTCTGACACAGCCAGATATAGGAGCAATGTCTCTTTGCAAACCGGCTTAGAAAGTAGTGGCAGTATGCTCAGGTACTTCTTGAGCTGGGAGAAGGCTTCCTCACACTCTTCGGTCCAAATGAAATCTTTAGCCCCTATCAGAATTCTGAAGAACGGTAAACACTTGTCTGTAGCTCTCGAGACAAATTGGTTAAGAGCTGCCACCTTTTCTGTGAGCCTTTGAACTTCCTTCACCTTACAGGGGGATGTCATCTCCATGATTGCCTTGACCTTGTCAGGGTTGGCTTCAATTCCATGCTGATTCACCATAAAGCCTAGGAACTTTCCTGAAGATACTCCAAAAGCGCACTTTGCGGGGTTGAGCATCATCTTGTGTTTCCTCATGAAACCGAACATTTCACCTAGGTGGTTTAGGTGCTGAGATGCCTTCACACTCTTCACTAACATGTCATCCACATACACCTCCATCGTCTTCCTGATCTGGTTAGCGAACATTTTGTTCACCAACCTCTGGTAGGTGGCTCCAGCATTCTTGAGCCCAAAAGGCATCACCTTGTACTAGTATAGCCCGAGGTTAGTGATGAAGGCAGTTTTCTCCTGGTCATCAGGGTGCATTCCGATTTGATTGTACCCTGAGAATGCATCGCAAAAGCTGTATAGCTCGTTCCTTGCCGTTGAGTCCACCAACTAATCGATTTTTGGCAGTGGGAAGCTGTATTTGGGGCATGCTTTATTTAGGTCCGTGATATCTACACATACCCGCCAATCTCCATTGCTCTTCTTCACCAGCACCACATTCGCCAGCCAAGTGGGATATATTGCCTTCTTGATGAGTCCTGCCTTCAGGAATTTCTCTACTTCTGTATTGATTGCTTCATATCTCTCAGGGTTAAAGGCTTTTCTCTTTTGCTTGACTGGTCTGAAGCTAGGATCTACATTTAACTTATGCACCATTACCTTTGGGTTTATTCCAGGCATATCTTTATGGGACCAGGCAAAAAAGTCTGAATTAGCTTTCAAGAACTCCATGAGTGCTTCCTTCAACTATGGTGGAAGCATTATGCCAATTCTCGTGGTTCTCCCTGGATCTTCTGGATCTCATTGGATGCTTGTGAGCTCTTCCACTGGTTCTCCTCGAAAGATCCCTTGCATCCTGTCATCCACCTCTCTCTCTAGAATTTCCTCGTCAGCTGTCTGGATCTCCATCATCAACAAATCTTCAATTATCGCCTATGCGCCATCTTCAGGAGTTGGTGAAGTGTTTTCTTTGCTGGTCTCAGGTGGTGTTGGTGAGGTGATTATTTCGAGAGGTGGCTAGGAACATTAATGCTCGGAGGACGATTCTGGCCTCCTTGATTTCCTTCTAGGTGTTAGGTTCTGCGCTAGCCCAAAGCATTACTACTCGGGGGTCGATGCTGGCTTAGAGCATTTTTGCTCGAAGGACCTACTGTAAACTAGGTGATTAAGCCTCTTGTGACGTGGCTTGGGATATTTATGCTCGGAGGTCGTAAAGATGGGTAATGTCTCCGCATGTGCATTCTTCTCTCTGAGAGCTGTGGTGTAACATTGCTTGGATTCATATTGGTCTCCTCGCACCAAGCCAACGCCTCCTCCTTCGGTTGGAAACTTAATCATCAAGTGGTAAGTTGATGTTGCTGCCCCCAAGGCATTTAGGGCTGGTCTCCCTAAGATAGCATTGTAAGCCGATGCTGATTTTATGACCAAAAAATTCACAAGAATGGTGGACCTGTTTGAGGCTTCTTCGACAGTGAAAGGTAGGTTGACAGAACCCTCGGGGAAAACAGTTTCTCCAACGAATCCCATAAGTGGTGTTCGCACAGGTTTGAGGACTTCTCTTTTTAGGCCCATTGCGTCCATGTGGTTGGCAAAAGCGGGCATGTATAGGACATCTATAGAGCTCCAGTTTTCGATTAGCATCCGATACACCATGTGGTTGGCAACTTGAGCCGTTATCACAATAGCATCATCGTGTGGGTGCTAAATTCTCATAGCTTCCTCGTCCGTGAATGTTATGGAGAAACTCTCCCTCCGAGTCACCTGTGTCGGTCTGAAGGTGCGATTCACCTCATGAGACACATCAAAACTCTTGGCGTCTTTTGCATGAGCCTTTTTGACCGGTTCGACTCACCTCCGACTCCCAGTCCGCCTATGATTGTCCTTACATTCCCAAGCATGTTACCCGGGTGTAGTGGTGGTGAAGGTGCCTCTTCTCTTCCAACATCATCCCGTCTTGGGGGAGCTGGAGCGCTGGGTCCTGCAGCTTTTGCTGAAAACTCCTTCAGGTGTCCTCTTTGAATTATGGCTTCAATCTCATCTTTCAACTCCATGCATTCCTCTGTGGTATGCCCATAGTCTCTGTGGTACCTGCAGAATTTATTCTTGTTCCTAAATTTGAATGGTGTCATCATCAGGAAAGGCTTCTTCAGTAGGTTGTTCCCTTCAATTTGCATCAATACTTCTAAGCAAGTTGTGTTGAGGGGGGTGAACCTGTCAAACTTGCTTTTGGGGGGCCGGGGTACTGGGTTCGTTTCTTCGTAGTTCCTTTTATTGTTCCGGGGAGGGGTGCTTCTCTAATTTTTCCTAACATTGGACCTTCCTCTTCCTCCATTTCGGTTCAAGTTTCTCCTGTACTGAATGATTTCTTCTGCAGAGATGTGTTTATGGGCCTCAACTAACATCTCAGAGAATGATCAGGTCGGTTTTTAGCTATCGTTCTTATGAAGTCCTCATCACAGACTCCATCCTGCATGGTTTGCATTGCACGATCGTCAGTGCAGCCCTCTATTTGTATTATCATATCTAAAAACCTCTGGACATACGCCTTCAAGGACTCGCTCTCCCCTTGCATAACGGATGTCAAGTGAGAGGGTGACTTTTTCACTGGCCAGGCTCCTATGAATTGCGCCATAAAAGTGCTCTCCAGCTGGCTGAAAGAATTAATTGAGCCGGGGTGTAGGGAACCAAGTTCGCGCTATTCCTCAGAGAGTTAAAGGAAAAGCCCGGCATTTGATGGCGTCCTCAGCATCTTCGAATTCCATCCACACCTTATAGGCTCCTAGGTGCTCCGCTGGGTCCCTTTCCCACACTTGGCATTTTAAAGTCCTTAGGGAGCCTAGCCTGACGTATCCCTATCCCAAATGGTGAGGTTTCTTGCCTTGGCTCAGGTGCATAGGCATAGAGTTATGGGTGTGGTACTAGATATTGCTGCTCACTATGGAACTTCATGTTCGCCTCATCCTCCAATCTCATTTTCTCTGCTTCAAATCTTTGCCCCTCCTCAGCTTCTAGCCTATTCTTCTCAATCTTGTATCTCTGCCTCTCTTCCGCTTCTATTCTTAGTTTTTCCGCAGCTCGAATCTTTTGTCTCTTTTCCGCACAGATCCTCTACCTCTCTTCTGCTAAGACAAGTCTTATCTCTTCCTCCACTTCAGCTCGCCTCCTATGTTCACCTCAGGACTCTGCCCCACTCCTGCTCCTCTCGTGCTTGCCTCCTGGCATTGAGGAAAACCCCGAGATTGCTGAGGTTTAAGCCATCATTTGGGGAAGAGAAGGCGTCGCTTACGGATCTCATCCATGAGCTATTTCGCTCCTCAGCTAGCTGCCAACGGGCAGGTGATGGGTAGTTTAGCGCGGGGTTTCTCCTGGTTTCACTCGAAGGTGGTCTTGGGTGAGGCCTTAACGGTGTCCTTGGTTGTGTCGATGCGAGCCTCTAGTTCTGGTTCCCAGCTCTTTTCCTGGTGCTCCCCCATCTTCACGAGTTCGAGGGTTAATACGGTCTCGTGAAGAGTCTACTGGAGTTGGGCTCCTCATTATCTGTGAAATAGGCTCACGGTTGGTTTATTGTTGGTCCTCGAGTAGGCTGATGATATGCTCCATACATGTAACATCCCGTCCCAAGAAGATATTGAAAATTTCTCAAGTTGATCGAGTTGACCAAGTTTGACCAAGGAAGGGCTCGTGATTGACTTTTTGTGTGAGCGTGCTATGGCTTTGACCGTGGTACCATTGTGTAGAGCTAGTCGATACGAGTTCGTAGACTAGCAGCACGCTCAATTTGGAGTTAAAACCGAGAGGTTATGGCCAAAAGATTGAGAGGGGCATTTTGGTAATTCTGCAAAAAGTGTGAAATGACCATTTGCCCTTGTTTTAATATTTAATTATTAGAGAGGGGTCTGGAAAATACCAGAACCCCCCCTTTCCGAAGCCCCCAATTCTGGCCTGTGCACCCCACCCCGCGCCTCCCTTCTCTTCGCCGGCAACGGCCTTTTTCCGGCCAGCTCAGGCTGGAAATGACTCGGGAACTTGAAGCTAGCGACTCCCTTGTTTCAGCGACACCGATGAGTAGCCGAGAGACCGTCCAGACCGTCGGCAACTTTGAGAGAAAGCCGGCTGGTTCTCATGTCTGTTCGCCGGATTCCGGCGAGAATCTGGCAGCGCCATCACCCGAAGATTGAAGCCGGTCCTTCCCTCTACCTAACCTGGCCGGCGAGCGCTCGTGGAACTGCCAGATCGCCAAAAAATGCGAGAAGCCGGTAAATGGGTTTTGCCTCTGTTCGCCGGATTCCGATCAGTTTCCGGCAGCGGGTTAGCTTCTTTTCCGCTAATTTGGACCTTAGGAACCTGATTTTGTCATCAATTTAATGAGATTCCCTCTAGTTTAGATAGTGTGGGGAAAACCCCTTTTGGCTGTGAGTTTCAGGCCAAATTTCGGCCACTGCCGGTGATATACGGGTAAATTGAGTTGACCACTGTACTATATTTTCCGCAAGCTTCATTTTGATATATAATTCGTATATTGTAGTTGAGTATTTGGAATTTACTCGGTTAAGAGCAATGTTGTCAATAACTGTTAAAATAAGATTTGTGGTGGTTAGTGATATAGATGTGTGTAATTATGTTTGGTAATTGCTGTGATATGAATTGGTATATTCAGAATAAAGGATTGGATTATGTGATTGAAGTTCGTGGTTGATAATGACGGTTACGGAAATATTATATGTGTATATATTATGTGATTATTGCACTGGGAATGGTAAATAAATTGCTGAAAGAATTGTGTTTGAATTTAGTTGAATTACTGTTTGATTGTTGAGAATCGATTGGATTGCGTATGTGGATTTGAGTATAATGAATAAATTGCTTTGTGAATGTTTATTTTAAATTGAATTGTTTGTGATTGAAAAATATGGAAATTGGGTGTAAATTGATTAATGCACAACGTGTGGAATTTATATATTATTGTGTAGAATTTATATATTGTGTTATGGTTCCCTATAATAAATGATTTTGTGATTGAGAGCTGCTTGGGCGAGTGATTATGCCGCCAAGCAGGGTGTTGCTAGCTCGGGCGAGGAATCATGCCGCCAAGCTATAAGTTATATTATGTTAAATTGTTTAGGAAAGGCTAATAGTAATTGTATCTGATGCGGCATATTTAGCTTGAATATGCGATCGGAACTACAGGTAGCTTGATCCCTTGTAGAAAGGGTATGTAGGCAGCTCAGTTTTAGACTGAGTTCAGCTACACCGTACTTAGACAATATATTTGTTTAAGTGTTGGGTTGTGTACTGAAATGTGGTTTATTTGTGTGGGAAAGGCGTGCTGGTAGAATAAATTTTGTATAGAAATGTTTTTCCCTGCAAGTTATGACTTTTAGCATTTTGGGGAGTGTTAGAAAACAGTCGAAATGCTGTCGAAATTTCTAATAAAATTTCCGGCAGTAGAGAAATTCTTTTAGTCTGTTGGTTTCGTCGGCTTTGGAATAGTAGTGTAACGGATTTTATTGACTGCTTGTGGCTTAGTGGCAACATTAGATCACGCAGGCAGGACCCTGGTGGGATGGGTCATGTCAATACAATTCTCCAGATCGAATATCTGAGTTCGCTCCGAGCGTGGGGCTACCAGTTTCTCTCTTCGCCTCCGAGTTGGTGGCAGCAGCTGTGAATGTAGTGTGCTCGGTTCAGCTGCTGGAATTGAGGTCCCTAGGTTCGGGAAGGAGCTGGCCTCCATGGGTTGCTAGCCTTTGGCTTCTCTGTTGGATGGCTCAGCTCCATCCAATGTGGCATGCTGTTCCAGGTGGGTATCTGGCATAATGCTTTAGGTTCAGCTAGGTTCTGTTTCAGCTCGGTTCAGCCAGGTTCTACTTCAGCTCGTTTCAGGGGCCTGAGTTTTGGTTCCTCACCATCTGTCCAGGTTCCGTGGTGGCTCGTTTGGCAGCTAGCTTTCGGTTCCCGCTATTTGTCTGGGTGCTGAGGCAAATTTTTTTTTTTTGCTTTCTTTTCTATTCTATTCTTCTTCTTCTTCTTCTTCTTTTCTTTCTTTTTCTTTTTCTTTTTTTTTTCTTTTCTTTTCAACCGAACAATTCCAAAAAAATGAACTAAAACAGGGCAAAACAAACTGAAAACTAGCCAAGACTAAGACAAAAATGAGCCAGGTTTAAGATCAACAAAACTAAAATCTTAAGCCAAAGGAAACAGATGTAAAACGAAAACCAACACCAATAAAAAATAAGAAATTAGCAACACACATAAAACCAACCAAGCTCTAAAGACCAAGAGCTATCAAAGCTTAAGAGATTGTGAGTTAACAAAACTCAAGAAAATGAGAGAATGTCCAAAATCGGTTCACAAAGAAAATAAACCACCACAAACATAAAACAAAAAATGGATGAACGTTTCCATAAACGATGCCAAAATATTGTGGCGATTTTTCATCTCGGACCGAACTACTCGGATCTGCAAAAAATAGGAAGGAAATCGGTCAGAGGGGCGTCAGTGTGGTGGCCAGCATTCCCCCTCCGATGCCTAAGTTAGTCGAAGTTTCCATTAATGAGAGGAAATAATTTAAAGAAGGATAAATGATAAAAAGGGGTAGGGAAATGGTGAAATTGGTGAAAAACAGGGGGTTTGACCGGTTTTTGGGTGTTTTGAGAGAAGATGAACAGTGTTTTATGCTTTTTGGTTTGACTAATAGGCAAAATGGGTCCTAGAAATCATGTTCTTCAATCAAAATCAAGGTTTAATGGCCTCAAAACACACACAAAACAGGGCTGACGAATTTTTGGGAAAAGGGAAAAAACGTTGGTGAGAGAGATTGGTAGGTAGGGTTTCTTGGGCTGCGTGCGGCTCAAAGATAAAGATCCCTTCTTTCTTACCTCCTTTTTCTTTTAATTTGGGCATCAATGGCTAAGATTTATCCTCAAAATCCTACATTTCAGATGGGTAACAAGTGTCTCCATTTGATATTGTTTTGGACTGACGTCTGGCCTACCATACTAAAGATATGTATTTATTATACTACTTTATTATTAACAATATTAAGGCCACTATTGTTGGCAAAAATGCCTACAACAACCAGAATATCTATTAAGGAAAAAAGTAAAGAGAGAGAAAAGATTATATTAATCTTTAAATGTATATTTTCTTCTCACTTATTATTATACTGTTTTTTTTCCAAAAAAGTATTTCGGTGCATTGGGATTCATCTCGCTAGAACAGAAAAATGTCATATACGATGTTTTTTAATTTTATTTAAACATCGGTGTTCCTAGATCACTAATGTTGATCTACTAAAACGACGGATATTAACTTTGGAAACAATTAAAATGACAGTCTGTCGCATATAAAAAATACAAACGACAGATCATGTAAACAAATACATCGGTTTAGGTAAAAAACTAATATTTATATTGCCACTTGACATGTGGATGACACGTGTTTTGATTGGTAATCATAAAATGTCAGTTCTAACTAAACCATCGCTGTTGTTGTATGTTATAAACGACAGTTCCTTAAAAGAATCGTTGTTTATAATGCCATCATATACATAGATGACACGTGTCTTTATTGGCCTTTATTCACGTCGGTTCTGTAAGGAACCGACGTATTTGTTTTCTATTTACACTTTGGTTTGATCTGCAAACCAACGTTTATGTTTATTTGTACATCAAACCGTTGCAAAAATAGCCATTGTAATTAAACTACGTGAAATTGAAATTTAAACCGTTGCAAAAATAGTGGTTGTAAATAATATATTCATTGTAATTTTTTGAGCTTATATATATGCATCTTCTTCCCTATCAAATTAACTTATACTTAAGAAAAATTCTCTTCATTTGTCTCATAAGTTTCTTTAAATTTTTTTTAGTGGTGATTAGAAATATTCAAATAGCATCATTCAAAACTTTAGCTATCAATTTGTTAAGATTCAAGTTGATTGTTGTAAAAAATTCATCATCGAGATAAGTAATTTATACAATTAATTACATTAAGTATTTAGTTAATTGCATTATCATTTAAATTAATTAGTTATATAATTTTTTGCAATTTTTATGAATTAATTTTTTTTATTAATTAGTAGGTTATTTTATATTTAAATTCTGCAATCATATATATATATGTTGTATTGTTATTAAATTATTTTGCTTGTTTAAATATTTGATATGTTAATCTCATATAATATTTTTGTTTATTGTATATTTATGTTGTTGTGGTTAATTTTAGAATATAGTAATTAATATTAATTTTTTGATTGTATATTAAATAATCATTTCTTTAATCATGTAAATAATATTATTTGTTATATATTTGTTGTCTATTTAATTATGTGGTATTAAATTATCTAGCTAGTCATGATTGACATTATATTTATTGTTGTCTATTTATTTATTATTGATTTGCTAATTATTAAATGTTGTTTAAATTATTAGGAATATATTATTTATATTTTAAAATAATTGTTGTTTAAATTAGTTCCAATTAATTGTTGTTCAAATAGATAAAATTGACAAATCATGGATAACGATGGATAGGAGAACCGATGCATTTCAGAAGGATTTTGAATTTTTTTTAGAATTTAGTGAGAAAACTGCAAATAAATATGGTAAAATTTGATATTCGTATATGGAATGTGAGAATTTATTTTTAGCACTATTAAAGAAGTCAGAGGACATGTAAATTTTAAAAAATTTAATACGAATTATCGTAAGTGGATCTTACATAGAAAAAAGTTGGAAGTATATCGTGAAAATTATTCTAGAGTTAGTAGAATTAGTAAAAATAATAACACTAAAAGTCATTTTATCCACATAAATACGGATGATGAAGATGTGATGGGTAATAACATTGACATGGTAGATGATGCTTGTGACAAGTTCATGGATAATCATATTTGTTTGATTTAATTAGTAATGTATAAGAGTTTTGTAATAAGAATTGTTATTTTAATTAGTATTGTTGTTTTAATTAGTAATGTTATTTCAATTAGAATTGTTTACAATTTTTGTATAATTTAATGTAACAAATTTATTATTTGTATATTTTTTTTATTAGTGATTATTTTTTGCAATTGAAAACATATTTTAAATATAAATTTATTTAAATATAAAATTTGTTGGGAAATTAAAAAAACATTAGAATATTGAATACGGCTTGCTTAAATCAAACCCTCGCATATACTGAAAATCGAATTTAAAAACAAAACAAAAAACATTTATAAACGATATGCTTAATGTTTGAACCGACGTTGATGCATTCATTTATAAACGTCGGTTCCTATAAATGAACCGTCGTTTTTAACGTGTCACATGAAACTTTATACATGTTTGTTCCTAATAATGGCATGTTGTTAAAAATTTCGCCCTGTGGCATCCACATGGTTTCAGTATTGTTAAAAACGACGATATGGTCGTGAAAAAAATAATAGTTTTTAATTGTCTTTTTTGTTGGTAACTATATATGACCGTTTTTTACAAAAATTATATCCATCGTATTAAACACTTAAATGTCAGTTTTTACCCGAGATTATTGATTTTGTTTTTAATAGTGTCTCCTCCTATTTACACATGTTATGCGCTTGAAAATCTTGGTATTTATGATGGTGTACGTGTGTTTCGTAACTATAGAGGATTCGTGCATGGTTGTTTTTTATTTTTATTTTATTTTTATTTTTTACTTTCCATATGAATCTGAGTTAGCCACTATAGAATTACAGCTGGCAAAAGATTTGGCTAAAATGTGGCTCAGGGTATGCTGTTCAGACCTTTCAAGATAATAATTGTCGAATTTTTTGGCAGCTCAGAATCGATAGTCTCGTTACTTGAAGTTTGCATCTTCTATAAATTTTCGGTTTACCCACATTTTTCTTGAAGAAAATGGTATTGCTAATATTTTTATATTAGGTGGCAATTAAAAGTTCTTCAGCTAGGGGGAGTAATGTTCTTCCTTCTGATTGTATCTCTACTCATCAGAGTGATCTTATGGGAGAGATGCTAGTTTGGATTGGGGTTGGTTACTTTGTAATTAACCGATATATTTTTTTGATATATATATATATATTTTGGTTGTTTTTCCAAAAGATTTTTTCTTCAAGAAAGTTTTAATGAAGCCGTTTTAGGGTGTTTTGCCTTTGTTGCTTATCAAGCTTTGTTTTGGCGCTTTGTTTTTTTTTTTTTTCATCTTGTATTGACTTTTTTTTTTTTAATTAATTTAATCTCTGGTTAGGTTTGGAAGTTTTCTCCCTTGCCTAATCATCTTTTTTTGGTTATTATATATATATATATATATATATTTCTTTTCTTTTTTTTAATTTGCGTGTAGACATAATGAATACTATAATCTTTTTTTTTTTGGTATAGTTTATCCTTCTCTTCCCATATCTCATAGTTCTTATAAAATAATTCCAATTTTCTTTATTATTTTAATTTGTTTAATTTATATTATTTGAATAAGAGTAATTATATATATATATGAGTAATTCTGCGATAAAAATATTTTAATTTTATTAAAATAAAAATTATCACTAAAAATATATTTTTAAATGACAAATATGAAAATATCATCACTATAAATAAACTATCAATGACAAAATTTTCAGATTCGTTATTAAAAATTTACTTTTAATGACAATCGTCATTTTAATGAAAAAAAAATATAATTATTTTAGAATTTTTCTTTACATATATATATATATATATATCTACATATATATATACATCTTAATTATTCATCTTTCTAACCTTGTTTGTGTTTGTTTTGATCTTCTCTTCTTCGAACAATAAGACCTTCGTCCAAACAGTAAGTCCAGGAAGTGGCATGAGCGGAAAGGCATGAAAGAATTAGGGGTGGATGGAGCAGTATAATCAAATGTTAGTAGGTTTATAATTTTAGAATTGTTAGAATAACAATATGAGTAGATTATTTAGATCTAATTCCTTGAGTTCTAGAACTAGTAAAGCCAGTACTTCTTCAAATATGTTTAATGAAATACCAGAAGTAGTAAATGGAGAACATTATAGTTACAATGAGGATAAAGACAAAGACTTAGATTTTCATAAATGGACAATACCCCCAGTTAATCATAATGAAATTTATCATAAACAAACATGGTCATTAGCAACATTCAAAAGTGAGTCACATGTTAAGACAGTAGAAAATACATATGCTATCAGTAAAGAATATGAAACGTGTCAATTATTTAATAAGGATATGATTAAAAAACACAGAAAAGATGGATATAATTTCTTACATATAGGACTAGTTCAAATAGGAGTTAAACCATTAACAAAAATAGGTCTAAATGCATCCATACTATTATGTCTAAGAGACGCCTCGTTCTTACAATACAATGATAGTATTTTAGGGATAGTTGAAACTAGTTTATGTAATGAACCAGTTCATTTTAACTGTTACCCAGATTTTACAGTTAGTTTGACAGACCCACATATTCTTAAAATATTAACTCTAAATATAAAAACCAATGGTTATGAAGTCATGGAAGGAAGACAACCCTTAGCCTTAATATATAGAATAAATTACAAAGTATCAGGAATAAATACGAATTTTAAAGCAAAGAAAAGTACTAGTAAAGGCCAAACATTATTAATCCAAAGTAACTTTAAAAATACAAAAATCATTGTACCAAAACCAATAAATTGGACAGACATAACACTTCCATCATAATGGACTTTAATAAATGAACAACCAATTAGGCCAGCACAAAATACTCTAGGAATTGATGATCACATACAACAATACTTAAACAGAACTGTAAAAATAACGATTGAATCATCTAGACAATCTGCATCAACATCCAGAAGATCTTTTAGCCATACCCCCAGGATAGAATCAATAACAACTGAAAGTACAACAAAAAGAGATCAAGAATTAGAAAACGAATTACAAAAATTAAAAATTAGAGAATTAGAGGAAAAAATTAAAAAATTAAAATTAAAATCAGTTCAAACAACAGCACAAATAACTCAGCCAATCTATATAAATGAAGGTAGTTCATCACCTACAGAATCTAATTTCATAGACCCAAGATTAAATACAATTAACAAAGAATTTAAACCTAGTTGGACAAAATTAGATACAGAAATGATGTCATCACCTAACAATGAAAAATTATTAAAATATAGACAAAAGTTTGAAAAAGATGAAAAAGATAGAATCTAGAAAAGCTGGAAGCAGTTAATGATTCAATTACAAACCAATATACTATTTTTTGAATTCTTAGAAAATCATTATGAAAAATCTTTAGTTACATTAACAAAAGAAAAATGGAATAAATTAGATAAAACAACAATTATTTCTGCTACACCTCCACTAAAAGAAATAATCATAACACATCATAACACACCAATAATAGCATCACCATTTAAAGTTCATAATGAAAAACAAGAACAGTCAAAAGAAATTAAAAAAATAATTGAACAGAATAACTATACTAATCAAAGTTTAATTACAATAGGAAAACAATTAGAAAATTTAGAAGTAAAAGAAACCCAACACATACAGAAACCAACTAAAACAAACCAACCACCTTTAATAAAATTTTATGAATTAAAAAACGAACCTTCACTAAAAATAAAATAGATAGATGAACTCATTCAACAAACAAAACAAGAATCTACATCTTCATTATCAGTAATACATAATAACCCTGATACCACTATGAATCTGATACCACTAGTAAGTCTGAGTCTGAAAAATTACAACAAAACTTAGAAAGAATTAAAAAGAAATAAGTAAAACCAACCAAAAATTGGACACCTAAACAATTACCTTTAGATATACAATAAAATTCTAGTAGAAACCAATTTTCAGTATATTCAGATAAACTATATGAGTGGAATATTGATGATTTATCAGAACAACAAATACTTAATAAGTTAAATCATATGTCAATGACTGCTAACTGTTATTTAAAGAATTATGATTTAATACAAAATGAAATAGTAAAACACTTAGTTACAGGATTCACTGGAGTTTTACACTCTTAGTGGGAAAAACATCTCATTGAAGAATCAAAAAATTCAATAATTTATGCTGTTAAAAAAGATGAAGATGGTATGCCTATATTTGATGAAACGATAGGTCTAGGAGTACCGGATGGAGTCAATACATTATTATATACAATTATTAAACATTTCATAGGAACACCTACGGACGTATCCACTAGGTTACATGACCAGTTAACAAATTTAAAATGCCCAACTCTAAGTGATTTCGATTGGTATGCAACTATATTTACAAGAAAAGTAATGATGAGAGAAGATAGTAACCAACCATTTTGGAAAGAAAAATTCATTAACGGATTACCTAGTTTATTTTCTCATAAAATTAGAGACATACTTAGTAATGAACAGGGATATATTAATTATAGTTCCTTAACCTATGGAGACATAATTTCATTAATTAAAAAAGAAGGATTAAAGATGTGTATTGATATGAAAATAACCAAACAACTGCACAAAGAAAAAAGTAAAGCAAGATATGAATTAGGTTCGTTCTCTACACAATATGGAATAGATTATTTACCCCCATCTAGAAGACATAATAGAACTAGTAAAAAAGAAAAATTTGAAAATTCTTTTCGATATTACAAATACAAAAATAAAAATGCTAGGAATTTTTATAAGGATAAACGTCCTAAAAAATTCTACAAAAATAAAGAAAAACCAAAATATTCAAAAGATAAAGTAAAATGTTATAAGTGTAATAAATATGGTCACTATGCCAATAAATGTACTGTTAAATCTATAATTAATCAGTTGAAAATAGAAGGTGAAGAAAAACAAAAATTAATCAGTGCTCTAGGACTACAGAACATGGATTGTGAATTAGAATCAGAAATATTTATTACATCCAGTGATAATGAATCAAAATCAAGNTCAGAATCTAGTAAATCTTCTGGTAATGATATTAACATAGGTTGCCAAGATGCTTGCTGTCTAGGTAAAACTATAAACGTATTAAATAAAGATGAAGATGAAGATCTCATTTTAAAATTATTAAGTAAAATAGATAATCATGAAGAAAGAATAAAATACCTAAAGAAGTACCATAGAAGTGTTACCGTTTACTTATTATGATTATAATGATGCCTGGGATAAGGTTTTCCTTCACCAGAATAACTATTTTGCCTAAATAACTCATTCTGGTGAAGGAAAACCTTATCCCAAGCAACAATATAATCATAATAAGTAAATGGTAACTCTTCTATGGTTTTGAATATGGCTGGTGAAGTGTCCCATTCATATACATTTAAAACTTTATGAATGATTAATTTATGGTATAATAATTTTTAGTCTTGACCATAAATCAGATTGATTTGGACTGACTTTGTTTTTATCAGGATGTCTGTATAAAACCTCAAGGTATTACTTGGGTGGCCTGGAATGTAATGAAAATTGGGTGGAAAAAATGCTTTGGCTAACTGATTTGGATTTTTTATTTTCTCATGGAGTGACTCAACATAAAATAGAGAATAACTCGATATTGGATGGTAAGGTGATTGGGGTTGTCTTTGATTCAAGGGTACAAATGGTTGACTCGGAGTTATTGCATATGGGTTATATGTAGAAACTAAGGCTGATTGGTAATTTGGCCTTGTGGGGTCTATTGTTGTAAATAAATTTGAACTAGTAATTGGTTTAAGTGATTCTAATTTAACTAGCTGTTGTTTTGACTGACTAAGAGTTGATGACTCCAAATTTGGTTGACTAGGGGTTGATGACCCTGGTTTACTGATTGACTTCTTTTTCTCTGCCATGTTTAATTTCCTTTCCCGGTAGAAAATCTCGAGTTAGGAAATTAGGAATACTGTTTTTTTTCTCTTTGAATGTATTGAATATCAAAATCAAAAATATGGATTGCCATCTTTCAAAACTTTGTTTTGAAGCAATGTTTTTAACATATTTTTCTAAAACATATTTAGCTGATTTGCAATCAATTCTTAATAAAAAATTTTGATTTAGTAAATCATCTTGAAATTTTGAAACACATAAAACAATTGCCAAAATTTCTTTTTTAATAGTACTATGATTATTTTGGGAAGAAGTCCATGTTCTAGAATGAAACCGGACAATTTGTTCAGGTGATTTTGGAGTGAGTTTTTGAAGAAGTATTCCTCCAAAACCAATCTCAGAGGCATCAGTTTGAACTATTTTGAATGAGTTGTTTAGGGTATTCCTAAGCAGGGTAATGATCTAACATATTTTTTAATTTCTTGAATTATGGAAGTATGTTTTTCTGTCCAAGGTTCTGGATTATTTTTTCACCTGTTAAATAAAGGTTTACATTTGGCTCTAAGATTTTCATAGAACTCTGCTACGTAATTAAGAGATCCTAAAAATCTTTGTAATTGGGTTTTATCTAAAATTTGATATGGGAATTTATCGGCAAATTGAATGGCTCTATCTATAGGTGTAATCTATCCTTGGTAAATGTTGAATCCTAAAAATCTTATTTTTGTTTGGAAAATTTTTATTTTAGATGCTGAGACAACTAAGCCATTTTATTTAATTATCTTAGCAAATTTGTTTAAATGTTTCCAATGTTATTCTATTGACTGCGAAAAGACAAGAACATCATCAATATGAACTAATGTAAATTGACTGTACGGATTAAATATTTCATTCATTATTTTTAGAAATTCACTAGGTGCATTCTTTAATCCAAAAGGAATTACATTCCATTCGTAATGACCAAATAGTGTTACAAAAGCTGTCTTATATCTATCCTGATTACTAATTTGTATTTGCGAAAATCCTGATTTCATGTCAAATTTTGAAAATATTGTAGCCTGAGCTATTCTTTTAATTAAATCTCTTTTATTAGGGATTGGATATCTAATCCATTCTAGGACTTCATTGAGTGGTTTGTAATTGATTACTAATCTTGGAACTCCTTGTTATAATTCAGCTTGTTTCTGAACATAAAATGCTGAACTGGACCAAGATGATTTACTATTTCTAATGATTCCTTTACTAAGCAGTTCAGAGATTTCTTTTTTACAAAAATTTAATGTTTCTTCATTCATTTGTATGGGCCTAGCTTTAGTTGGAATTTTCTTTTCATAAAAGTTTTTAATATAAGGTAAATTCACTATACGTCTTTTTCTGTGCCAAAAGGCATTTGGTAAGTCCGAGCATACCTCTTTTATTAGTTTTTCTTCAAATTGTTTAATTTGTTGTTGCAAATTCTTATTCACTAATTGTTCTTCTATTTTTGCATATTTAATTTCTTGATGTAAATAGTTTAAATGATTAGTTTTTGAATTTATTAAATATATGGTTTTTGAAATTGAATTTTCTTTTAGATATTAATTTCATTCATTTCTGTTTTAGTGATAAATTCAAATACTACTTTCTCTCCCATTGGTTGACTAATTATACTGTCATTTTCTATGGTAAATGGATATAGTAAGGTAATGAATGGCATACCTAGAATTACTTTATCTGTTATATTTTTTATTAAAACAAAAGATGTTTTAAAACATATATTGTTTTGGCATACATGAGCGTTATTGATTTCATATTTTAGTTGCATTTTACTACTATTTCTGAAGCTAATCTTTCTTTTGATTTTTCAAAGTATTTAGATGGAATTATTCCTTCTTGTATACAATTTAAATATGCTCCTGAATCTACTAAAGCATATGTAGTAAATTGGAAGTCTTTAATTATTATTTTTATTTTAATATGCCATTTTCTTATATTTTATATGTTGTATTCTTGCCATGCAATTATTATGGCTATTTGTTTCTTCTTCTTCATTATCTTCTAAATTCATTTTGTTATCAATTAAGTTTGTGACTTGTTGTTCTAATGTTGTGGTTTGAATTTTTAATTCTTTAATTTCTGTTTTTAAGACCTTAATATCTTGATATAAGTCTTTTACTATTAATTCTTTATGTTTATTTTTAAATCTATCTAATGTTTCTGTTAATCCAATTTTTGGTTGTATTTTTACAATATTATCTTGATTTTTAACTATCATTTCCTTGTACTTCTTTAGGTATTTTATTCTTTCTTCAAGATTATCTATTTTACTTAATAATTCTAAAATGAGATCTTCATCTTCATCTTTATTTAATACGTTTATAGTTTTACCTAGACAGCAAGCATCTTGGCAACCTATGTTAATATCATTACCAGAAGATTTACTAGATTCTGATTCATTATCACTGGATGTAATAACTATTTCTGACTCTAATTCACTATCTGTGTTCTGTAGTTCTAAAGCACTGATTAATTTTTGTTTTTCTTCTTCTTATATTTTTAACTGATTAATTATTGATTTAACAGTACATTTATTGGCATAGTGACCATATTTATTACACTTGTAACATTTTACTTTATCTTTTGAATATTTTGGTTTTTCTTTATTTTTGTAGAATCTTTTAGGACCTTTATCCTTATAGAAATTCCTACTAGTGTGAGCATTTTTATTTTTGTATTTGTAATATCTAAAAGAATTTTCAAATTTTTCTTTTTTACTAGTTCTATTATGTCTCCTGGAGGGGGGTAAATCATCTATTCTATATTGTGTACAAAACGAACCTAATTCATATCTTGCTTTACTTTTTTCTTTGTGCAGTTGTTTGGTTATTTTCATATCAATGCACATTTTTAATCCTTCTTTTTTAATTAATGAAATTATATCTCCATAGGTTAAGGAACTATAATTAATGTATCCATGTTCATTACTAAGTATGTTTCTAATTTTATGAAAAAATAAACTAGGTAATCTGTTAATGAATTTTTCTTTCCAAAATGGTTGGTTACTATCTTCTCTCATCATTACTTTTCTTGTAAATATAGTCGCATACCAATTGAAATCACTTAGAGTTGGGCATTTTAAATTTGTTAACTGGTCATGTAATCTAGTGGATACATCCGTAGGTGTTCCTATGAAATGTTTAATAATTGTATATAATAATGTATTGACTCCATCTAGTACTCCTAGACCTATTGTTTCATCAAATATAAGCATACCATCTTCATCTTTTTTAACAGCATAAATTATTGAGTTTTTTGATTCTTCAGTGAAGTGTTTTTCCCACCAAGAGTGTAAAACTCTAGTGAATTCTATAACTAAGAGTTCGACTATTTCATTTTGTTTTAAATCATTATTTTTTAGATAGCAAGTAGCAGTCATTGACATATGATTTAATTTGTTAAGTATTTCTTGTTATGATAAATCATCAATATTCCACTTATATAGTTTATCTAGAGATACTGAAAATTGGTTTTTACTATAATTTTCTTGTATATCTAAAGGTAACGGTTTAGGTGTCCAATCTTAGGTTGGTTTTACATATTTCTTTTTAATTCTTTTTAAGTTTTGTTGTGATTTTTCAGACTCAGACTCACTAGTGGTATTAGGGTTGTCATGTATTACTGATAATGAAGATGTAGATTCTTGTTTTTTTTGTTGAATGAGTTCATCTATTTGTTTTATTTTTAGTGAAGGTTTGTTTTTTAATTCAAAAATTTTTATTAAAGGTGATTGGTTTGTTTTAGTTGATTTCTGAATGTTTTGGGTTTCTTTTACTTCTAAATTTTCTAATTGCTTTCCTATTGTAATTAAACTTTGATTAGTATAATTATTCTGTTCAATTATTTTTTTAATTTCTTTTGACTGTTTTTGTTTTTCATTATGAACTTTAAATGGTGATGCTATTATTTGTGTATTTTGATGTGTTATAATTATTTCCTCGGGTGGAGGTGTAACAGAAATAATTGTTGTTTTATATGATTTAATCTATTTTTCTTTTGTCAGTATAACTAAAGATTTTTCATAATAATTTTCTAAAAATTCAAAAAATGATAGATTGGTTTGTAACTGAATCATTAATTGTTTCTAGCTTTTCCAGATTTTATCTTTTTCATTTTTCTCATATTTTTGTCTATATTTCAGTAATTTTTCTTTGTTAGATAATGACTTCATTTTTGTATCTAATTTTTTCCAACTAGGTTTAAATTCTTTATTAATTGTGTTTAATCTTGGGTCTATAAAATCAGATTCTGTAGGTGATGAACGACCTTCATTTCTATAAACTGGCTAAGTTACTTGAGCTGTTGTTTGTACCGATTTTAATTTTAATTTTTTAATTTCTTCTTCTAGCTCCCTAATTTTTAATTTTTGTAATTTTTTTTCTAAATCTTGGTCTCTTTTCGTTATACTTTCAGTTGTTATTGACTTTATTATAGAGGTATGGCTTAAAGATCTTCTAGATGTTAATGCAGATTGTCTAGATGATTCAAATGTTATTTTTACAGTTCCGTCTAAGTATTGTTATATGTAATCATCAATTCTTAGATTATTTTGTGCTGGCCTAATTGGTCGTTCATTTATTTTATATATATATATATATATATATATATATATTATAGTATGGCTATGATGTGAAAGAGCTAGGATGATAAATGAGATGGTTTTGTGTTTCACGGTGGATGTAAGAGTAAATGCTAAAAGTGTTCAGTTGATTTTAGTACTTGATCAATTGCACTAAGTTTAATATATATTCATAACAAATAAAAAATCTCATCATACTAAATTAATTATATAAATGATCTTGAACTGGTT
Source organism: Ochetophila trinervis (assembly GCA_003254975.1). Lineage (NCBI taxonomy): Eukaryota > Viridiplantae > Streptophyta > Magnoliopsida > Rosales > Rhamnaceae > Ochetophila > Ochetophila trinervis. Next base: position 75,523 of record QANX01007598.1, read on the forward strand.
CCATCTTATGTAAAGAAATGTAAATGTTGTCACTTACCCAATTAAATTTTTTATTATAAATTATTAATTAAGTCACAATTTTTAACACTTATACAGCAACATATTTACAATAAAGTACAAGGCCATCTTACCAGTAATAGGTTAAATCTTGAACTTTTAAGAATTCTGAAAAAAATAAACCTGCATGGAACTGCAAAAACTCTCGAAGATACGTACCATTTCTCTTTAAAATCAAAACAAAAATAAAAATAAATAAATAAATAAAAAGGGAATGTCTGCACTCTGTAATCGTATAAAGATTATTAAGTAAAAATGGATCATAATAATAATAAAAAAATAGAAAAAGAAAGTAAAGAGTAAAGAGAGAGAGAGAGAGTAAATGACATTTAGTGCAAATCTGCATAGAATTATCAGGACAGAGAAGGACGTTAACGTCAAAGAATAAAAAATAAAAAAGCATGAAAATAAAAATAAATAATAGAGAGAGAGATCTCCCAAAAAGCAACCGTTTATAATGTCGAATCAACCTCCCTCGCCACGCAAACGACTAAAGCAACCAACTACCTAATTCCATTTCTACTCTTCTCCAACTCTTTTAAACTCCTCAGCTTCCCCTTTTTTCCTTCCAAATTAAACACTCTCTTCCTAATTCTAATTTCCACCGATCTTTTATAACATATATATCTTTTATATGCCGGAGAGGGGTCTGCGGCGAAGAACTCCGGGGACGGGTGGCCGGAGGAATATTAGACCGCCGCATCCATCGCCGTCTCCTCGCCGGCGGACCCCACCTCCTCGCCGATCTTCGAAGCATTCAAAACCTGTTAAGATTCTTAAACGGTGCTCGTCTGAGCCATCGCTTTTGATCTGCAGCGATTGCGCCGAGGACGATCGCCGTCTGTGTTTCAAGTCGGACGGTGTTCTTTTCCGGCCTCATACTTATTCTGATGTTTTTGCTTCCTCCCCTTTGCTGCTCTCTCTCTCCCCGCAGACTCACGAAATTAAGGTAACCAACATAAATGTTTAATTTATTTATTAATTTTGTTTTGGAATTCTTGGGAATTTTTTGGTGTGTTTTTCTTTTTTAATGGAATTTTGGGGAAATTGTAAGTAGAGTAAATATTTTTCATTTTATTTTTGGCACACTTCTACTTTTTTCTTTTTATAATTAGTTTCTACTTCGCGGTCCATTATTGTACTTTTTTGGTCATGATCTTAAAATAGGAGAATGAGAAAAGATGCCCGAGACAATTTCTATTCTTTTCCTTGATTTGAATATTTAGCATATCTCTATCAAACCCACTTTCCTAGAAAGTCACCTACTAATAATATCAACCTCCAATAGAAAATCCCATGTCATATATCATATATTAAAAAAAAAATGTGAATATTCTTTTGTAAAATATTAAAAATAATTTTATACATGAACAATTTGGTGTAAAATTAATCCACCTAAAATTAAACTCATATTCTGAATTTTTGTTATAGATCTTATTGAAAATTCATTGATTTAGCAGCTAAATTATTGTAGATTTCAAAATTGCAATGCAGGGATACAAGAAAGATTCAAAAGTGGTGGTAAATGTGACCGTTGAAGGAAGTCCCGGACCAGTTCGGACAATGGTGAAATTAGGATCCAGCGTAGATGAGACAATTAAGCTTGTTGTAGACAAATACAGTGAAGAAGGCAGAACACCTAAGCTTTATAGGGATTCAGCATCTTCATTTGAACTTCACCATTCTTATTTCAGTCTTCAAAGTAAGTTAACAAAATTTCTAACTTTCTCTTCTGGAAAAAAATTTAGCGACCCTGCAGTTTCTATGTTGGAATAGCATTTCCTTTCAAATATGGAGTGTATCAAAACGCAGAAATAGCTAACAGCCAATTTAAATTTTTGTATATTAATTTGGGTGACCTTGTCTTGTTGCTTGTAAATTGCTGAGATTTTCAGAAATATAATATTGAAGTAATAGTTCAAAATAGGTTTGATAGCCAATTTTGCAAGAAATGTGGTATGTCTACAATTGGATATTTTTGCATAGTGCATATTTACAAGTCAATCTTTTCCTTTCTCTCTCATAACTAGGAAGAAAAAGTCCAACTGGTAGGTCTTTTGATAAAAATAATCTTTAGACGTTTTACTTGATAAACTTTCTCATCGAGCATTAACCAACAAAACACACCAAATGACCCTTTTGATTAAACACTTTATCTAATTCTAAGTCCATCTCTTATAAGTTTGGATTTATGAGAATGGTAGTATTAGATTATGGTTCAATACAGTCAATCTTCCCTAAGAGTTAGCTATAATTTTTTTTCTTCATTACTTTTGTTTTAGTAGATTGGTACTAGTTTATATTGCTTATTGGGTTTGGATATGTTTATAGGTTTGGATAAGGAGGAGATAATTGGAGATGTGGGCAGCAGGAATTTCTACCTTCGGAAAAGTAGTAGCAACAATGGCCGATCGGCTTCTTTAGTCTCCAACAATCATATTGTTGCTGTAAGACCTACTTCTCCTCCACCTCCAACATTGTTATTCTCTGGTTTCATTGCTCGAAAGATTGGTAAAATTATGAGAAGAGTCCGAAAGCTTTGGAACGTAGTGGTTTGTAACCGCTAAAGATGTACAAGAAAACAATGGCCGTAACAAATTGGAGTAACATAACATATTAATCATGTTACTCTTAAACTAATTAGTCTATTTATTTTTAATTCTTTTACCACAAAAAGAAATCATGTTTTCGGCAATTTTATATTGTTAAACTACAACTCAGTACCACTGTTTTTGTAAATTCAAATTTGTGCTAGCTTGTAAAAGATAGATTTGAAATTAGGTTATATACTTTGACGGATATGAATTTCTTCATATTCAAATAATGTGTACATATTACCTGGTGAAACCCATTTGTTTATGGAGATCACTTGCTTTGAAAACTGCTATACAAAATTCAATTGCCCTTTTTCAAGGTGAAATATAATGAAAGATATTCAAGATACTTTTCTTCATATAGTGTGTATGCGCTTCATTTTCTTTTCTTATTTTTTGGACATGATAAATTGTGGGAGGCGCGACCTTTTAGCTTTAGAATCCGAGAGTTTACACCTGGGATTAGTGCTATATGGATTGTCTTCAAAGAGACTATTTTGCCTTTCTTTAATAAAGATATAAGAAAATAAATAAACTTTTTTTCTTTTATATATATATAAATTTTGAAATAGATAAGTTTGAAGGTAAAGTTAGATAAAGCTTAAGATCTTCTTGCTATGAAATAGTCCCTATATGAAGATGGTCCAGGGGAAAAAACCATTAGTTCTTCTGAAATGCCTAGTTTAAAAAGAAAAGGAAAAAAAGAACAAAAACGAGTAGATGCTGAAATTGGACTGAGAGATCCTGAAGTTCATTCTTTTTTGGCTTAATTGAGCTCTCGCCTCCAGAAGTTTCAAGATTATCGCACTTTGCCATTCTAGATTTTCTTATTAGACAGTAATGCCCTCCAATCTATTGAAAAGCTGCGAAATCACTCATTTTTAAACAGGGTTGCTATGTTGACATGGAAATGATCACAATTCACATGCCCTCTGTGTTCTACAAATTGGGACCGTTTGAAGGGAAAAATGGACATTTCAAGCCCATAAACATTCAAATTTACAAAAAAAAATGAAAACAAAAGCCCTTAATGTTTTTTCTAAATGCAATTCTTAAAAATCAAACGCGACATCAAACGTGATAGGGGATTGGGACGAAGCTGACAACAGAAAAAGTGCTCTGCAATTATAGAAGAGCTGCAATCCAAAAGACTTCATGGATAGTGGCTGCATTAAATGGATGTCATCTAACTCAGCTAAAGAGGTTGTTGTCGTCAATGGAGAAGATGTGAATGATAGAGTAGACCTTGATAAGGGTGTAGATGTTGGTAAAGGTTCACCACATGCGGCTGATTTTGGAGATGGTTTAGCTAGTTTTACTTTCAGGCATACCCCACAAACACAGTATAATAAAGTTACATTTAATCCCTTTTACAGACAGTTATAAACCTACAAAGGAACCTCGTATATAGCAAACCCACAAAGGAACATTATACCCCCACACACAGTAAAATAAACTATTCATTCAACCTTTTTCCAGACAACCCCAATCCCACAACCAGATCTCAAAAAATGTGATTTACAAAAATAACACTACTACAAAAAGAGATTATATACGAAGTTTAGAATTCTATATTAATTTCGGTTTTCGGAGTAATCATTGTTGATATATTAAAACGATGGTTATTAACTTTTGGGAGCAATAATAACGACAGTCCATTGCATAAAAAAAATATAAACGACAGTTTAGAAAGAACCGTCGTTGTTGTTATAGGTTATCAACAACGGTTACCCATTAGAACCATCATTTATAATGCCCCAAGACACGTGGCATCCACGTGTCTTGGTTGTAGGTTATCTACAACGGTTTAGGAAGAACGGTCGTTGTTGTTGTAGGTTATCAACGACGGTTACCCACTGGAATCGTCGTTTATAATGCCCCAAGACATGTGGCATCCATGTGTCTTGGTTGTAGGCTATCTACAACGGTTTCCGTGGAGACCGTTGTTTTTAGTCTATGTTATCGATGATGGTTTCCCACAAAAATTGTCGTTTATAATGTCAAAAGACACGTGGATGCCACGTGTATTGATTGTAAGCTATATACGACGATTTCAATGGGTTCCGTAGACAAAACTGTTGTGTTTACACAAAACGGTGTCATTTTGAGTTAAAACGACGGTTTCATTGCAAAACCGTCGTCTTATTTGGGTAAAAACGACGGTTTTGTAATGGAACCGTCATTTGTACCCTTCCTGGGTAAAAAAAAAACGACGGTTCCATTACAAAACCGTCGTTTTGTAGCCGTGTTATCTAAGTAATGACGACGGTCCTAGCTTTTGTCCGTCGTTTTTAACTGAGTGTTTTGTTCTTTACACGCATTTTTCTCTCTCATTTTTCCTCACTTCTTTAGAAACCCTAAACACCCGCCGCTGTTTCTCATCTTCTCCATTATGATCGGATTACTTCTTCATTTCATAGAATATTTGTCATTTTTAACTCAAAAATTTTAAGGTTAGTACTTGGCAATCTATTTACATTGTTTTTAATAAATTGTAAATGCATTATTCCGTGAAAATGTTTGAATCCGTGCATTGAAAAGTTTGAATATTGAATATATTGTGTTCATTTGGTTGTTAATTTGTATATGACAGGCCTAACTCATTCATTAGAAAGTTCAAATATTAAATATTGAATGTATTTGTTAAGTTGGTTGTTAATTTGTATATTGTGTATATAATCGGAAATTATATGAACTATCTGGTGATATATATTAAACCCGATGATATGTATTAAACTTGATGATATGTATGAACTACCCGTGCATATATTGTGCATATTTTGTGTAAAAAATTGTATATGAGAGTTTTGGTTTAATTAGTAATTTTTTATGAGAGTTTTGTAATTAGAATATAGTTAATATTTAATATAATTTTATATAAATTGATTTAAAAGCTGCTGAAAAAAAAAAAAAACATAGACGACGGTTACATAAACGACGGTTTTTATTCAGAAACCGTCGTCTATATATTTGCCACGTGGCGTCCACGTGGCTTTGGCATGGTTTTAGACGACGATGTGGTCCGTCGTAATAAGTTTTAGACGTCGATTTTTAACCATCATCTATGTTTTATGACTATCGATGACGTCTAATTAGACGACGATTTTGTGTCCGTCGTGTAAACACTTAAGATGTCAATTTTTCACCGTCGTTTCTGACCATATTTTCTAATAGTGTAAATAAATAAATGTTGCATGAAATTTTGGATAAAAAAACTTAGGTTGTTATAACAAAGGAGGAAATTAAACTTATTGATAAATATAATTCTAGTTCGATGATCGCATTTCCACCCCATCGTATATGTATTAATTTTGCCTCAATAGTCACCAAATATGGTCAAATTTTTCTCCTCCATCGCTGTAATTCGTATTCGATACCACAGGTTACTTTGGTTTCTTTAAGACAAAAGCCTTAGATTGCTTATGAGCTTTAGAGTTATTATGGAAGAAGACACAACATTAAAGGCATTTTTTTAAAAAATTGATTGCTTATGAGCTTGAAATATCTATTTTGCTTTTTATAACGATTCCAAGTCGTAGCGCGCAGAGAGCACATGATCATTTCCCTCTCAACATAACGATCCGTTAAAAAAATGAGTGATTTCGCAGCTTTTCAATAGACTGGGTAGGGGTGGGCGCGGTCTGGTTTGGTCTGGTTTTTTATAAAAATTCAGACCAAACCATAGATGGCGGTTTAGCTTAACAACAAACCAAACCAAACCATTAAGACCATTCAAACCAAACCAAACCATTCATAAACGGTTTGGTCCGGTTTGGTTTAACGGTTTAGACTGCGACATTTAATTTTATAGTCCAAAATAACTGCAAGACTAAAATTTAATTTTGTAGTTCAAAATTTAAACTAATTTTAATACTACAATACTAAATTCAAATTAAAAATATTACAATTCAAAATCTAAATTAAAACAAAGTATTACAATCCAAGCTAAAAATTAACAATTAAAAATATATATTAGTTATATATATATATTTAATAATAAAAAATATTATAAATGTATATAATATTAAGTGCGGTTTGCGGTTTGGTCTGGTCCAAAAATTATCCAAACCGCAAACCAAACCATTAATGACGGTTTTTTAACATAGTAAACCAAACCAAACCATTATCTTCTACAAACCAAACCAAACCGAACCAAAAGCAACGGTTTGGTTCGGTTTCAACGGTTTGGTTCGGTTTTGCCCACCCCTAAGACTGGGAGCCATTGCGGCCTAATATGAAAATCTAGAAGACAAAGTGCAATACCCTAAAACTTCAGGGTCGCCAATGCAATTAAGCTTATTTTTTTTTTTTTTTTTTTTGGGTAACCTTGAAATTCATTCTTGTAGTGACTGCGGTGGGTCTAAAATTGTGACTTTTTACGTTCAAACGAGTCATATGCGTCAGCATCAGACTAGGCAAAACCCTATTTTGATTGCCTTTTTCACATTAAAAAATAAATAAATAAGCGAAATGAAAATGCGAATAAGAGATAATAGTCATTTTCAATTGTCAATTTTTCTCTTGTAAAAAATGTTATTATTATTTTTCTTTTTCAGTGAAGAAATGAGATTACTCCGAGTAGGGATTTGATGTTAAAAAAATTTGAGAAAAAAAATTCTTCATACAAAATTTGTAAATAATAATATTAGGAATAAAGACATTAATTTTTTTACCAATTTTTAGTTACTAATTGATGTAAAATAATTTTGCTAGCTTGTATTTATCTATATTTAATGATTATCCAAGTCATAATATAATATTATATCTACTTTTTTATCTGTTTACTTGATATTTATTTTTACAAATACAACTGTTACAATATATATTTATATATTTTATATTGTTATAGAAACATAACAAATAATAAATTGACTGTATAGATAAATATTAAAATATTTGAATATTTGAGCATATTGGAGTCAGTTTTTTTCTTACTTTTTAATACTGTTATATATATGTTTTTCTATCCTGAATAATTATTTAAATTACTTATATACTCTTACATACCTTTTATAGTTACTTTTTTCATATACCCTTATATCTCTAATATTATTTAAAAAAGCAAAAACATATATTACAAAACTTTCAGTCTCTCATATCTTTATTTCTTATATACAATTTAACATGTTGTTGAGGCCTTTGTTTTAAAAAAAATATATATATATATGTTAGATATAAAAAATTCTACATGAAGAAAAAAAAAACTTTAAAACAAATGTTAAATTGTTAAAAAAAAAAAGAAAAAAAAATTACATAACGAAAAAAATATCTCAAAGATTATTTAAAAAATATAAAGAAAAAAAAAACTTTAAATTTTTAAATCGTATATAAAGAAAAAAAACCAAGAACTTTATATTATATATATTTAAAAAAATAATGGTTGATATAAAATATTGTATATGAATAAAAAAATAACTTTTAAAAAATTTGTTAAATGATCAAAAATATAGAAAAAAAATTGTATGTAAAGAAAAAAAAAATTATATCTCTAAAATTAATTTAAAAAATAAAGATCTAAAAGAGTGAAAGTTTATCACTTTTTTTTTTGTAAATATAAATAATATTAGAATTATAATGGTATAAAAGAAACTTTAAAAGGTATACAAGAGTGCAAAGTAATTTAAATGGTTGCTTAGGAGAGAAAATAATGGATATTTAACGGTGTTAAAAAGAATGAGCTGAAGTTGGAATGTAAAAAGCACGAAGGATGAAGACCAATTAATATCAATCCTGAAATATTACAGTTAAAATTAACCTATTCTTTTTTATTGTCCATATTTAGCTTTAGAACTTTTGTTAAAACTAATAAATTATTCTTGCTTTTTCTTTTTTTTTTTTTTTGGTAAAAACAATAAATTATTCATGTTATATTTTGAAATTTTGACAACTTTAATTGTTAAATTCCAATTCATTTCACTTTGCTTAATGTTTTAGAATTTTGATTAAATATCTTAAAATTTAGTAATAAAAGGACTGAAACTAAAAATTTGAAGCTATAGAATTTGAATTTAAAAGTGGTTTAAAATTTGCATCAATCATAGTGTACAGTTATTTTTTTTTTAAATAATTTTTTTGTTCAATTATTCGCAGTTTAAAATTTTTAAAATATATATATATATTCGTTTTCAATGTCAATTTTAATTGTACAAAAAATATTTTTTTTTTGAAAGGTAAAATTTAAAATGCGAATAATATGCTGGTCGGTCGCATAAAATTACAATCAAATGTATGGGTCCGGCACGCGGCACCACCACCTGCACCTACCAATTAGTAAATGCCTTTATATCTAAGCTGTGAACTTGGAACAATTAAAACCAATTATCTTCTTTAATGTCAAAATGATGGTTTTTATATATAAAAAAATATATATTAAGGTAACAAGTTTTCATGAAAGAAACTATTTTTTATATTTTTACCTTTTAAACTATAATTCATAATTTTGCATTTTAGTACCATTTTTTTTTCAATTTAGTCTAGATCTCAAATTTTAAACTAAAAAATATAAAAATGCAGATATTTAAAACTAGTTTGAAAATTTTATACTCTAGCATCTTCTAATTCAAAATTTGATACAATATAATATCATGTGAGAAGTAAAAAAGACTCAAGTTGAAAGAAACTGAAAAATCAATAACCAAAAATAAATTAGTGTAATATTTAATCCTCAAATGATTTTATTTTCTATTTAAAACAATGTCATTTCTACTTGAATCGGTGCATATCACTTGTGCAAAATTTTGTGATGCCATTTCGTGTACTTCACCACCTTGATGCTGCTACATGTCTTCTATGATAAATGAATTCATATACATTCTCTTTTCTTCTTTGTGATGCTTCAGCAGCTTTATTTGTATCTTAGAGGTTAGGGTTTCTTCTCGTTTTCCTTCTGGTACTTTATCTTTACCACTGGTACTTTAGATGACAAAAAAGTTGAAATTGATGAAATTACAATGAGTACAATTATACTTCACTTATCTGGTGCTTTAAAAAGTTGATGAGGTAAAATCTACTTTTGAATTGTGGCTAAAATTATAAAAGTTATGTATGGAAAAATCATTGCATGATCGTATTTTATTGCTTAAGACATTTTTTTTAGCTTTGAAATGGATCCCTCTATAGATTCAAATACAAACATTGACTTTTTAATCATTTGATATTGAATCCTTCTAACTCTAAAGCGACTTTTTCTAATGAGAATAATATTGTTATATTTCTGAACTCTTCACCTAAAGTTTTTAGAGATGTTAAAAATGCTATAATATATGGTAGAACTGAGCTTACTGTTGATGCTGTTATTAATTCTCTAGAATCTAAAGACCCTGAACTTAAAACATAAATATAAAATGAAGGCCATAAAAAAATTAGTAACAATAGAAACAAAAGTAAGTCCAAGAATAAGTTTCAATCTAAGACACATGTAAATAATATAAACTGTTACTACTGCAAGAAATCCATTACATTAACAATTTCTTTAAGAAAAAAAAAGGATGAAAGAGAAAAGGGTGAAATCAGTTGTTAGGACAGTAGCAATCTATCAATAGTCTCTACAAAAATGGTCACAAGTGAAGTCTTAATAGTCTATTCTGGTGTGAATTATGGAGATTGGGTCATTAATTCAGGTTAATTTTTTCACATGTGTCCAAACAAAAATTCTTTTGTTTCTTATAAACATGTTAGTAGTATTCAAGTGTTACTAGGAAATAACTTATCTTGTGAAATAATTGGCATAAGTGATGTTCAATTACAAGTTAGCGATGACAATATTAAAACTCTAACTAATGTGAGACATATACCCTGTTTAAAAAGAAATTTAATTTTTATTAACATGCTTAATGAATTTGGTATGATTTCTTAAAATTGAAAATAGTGTTATGAAAATTGTGAAAGGTTCTATAGTAGTTATGAAAGAAATAAAGTAAACTGGATTGTATGTTTTGTGGGAAAAAAAACATGTGTTGGTTCAGTAAATTCTTTCACTAATTCGATCTTTACTATGGAATGAAGCATATCCTTGAGAATAACTCAACAACATATGTTCATTTTTCTAAAGTGAATGCTTATTATATATGGCCTTTTGATATGAGAATCATATAATAATTATCAAGTTATATACTCCATTTTTGCTGAAAATTTATATTTCTCTAGAAGTGGAAATAAAATAATGGCATAAAATTTATGTTCATTTCATTGGACAGATATATGATTGAAATATAAGTGGAAAGTTATTGGTCTTGTACTTGTTATACATCTAAATATTTATTTTCATGTGTAATGCCTTAGAGGTAAGAGAAAAAAAAAATTTATCCACATGATCAGATGGATATATTATGATATTTATATAAAAATAATTGATCTTCAATATCAAAATATTCAAAAAATTTAAATAATCATAAAAATTTAAATGAGACAGTAAAAATATTTTTATTGATTTAAGAGTTAATTTCATATAGGCCCTTTGATATTAGACTTAATAAATTTTAATTACTTTCCTTATCATTACCAATTTTCCGTTAAAATTAATATTTTAAAAACATTTTAATACTTTAATATTTGGGAAATTATCACCAAAAGTCCCTTAACTATATCGGGTTTTACGATTTAGTCCTATAACTTTTTTTTTTCTCAGTTTACTCCTCGAAGTGAAAAAACTGTGTCACCGTTGGTCCTTTTCCATATTTCCGTGTAAATCTGGCGTTAAGTTGCACGTGCAAGTCACGTGAGCTCACTATTGAGGGTTGACTATGTAATTTCCTACCCATTTGTTGACGTGGAGCCACTACCCTCTCTCTCCTCCACGGGTTCATCATGTTGGCATCTGCATCATCTTCTTAAGCATTTAAAGAAAAGAGAAAAGGGAAAATTTGGAGCCCTAGATTGATAGTTCAAATGCAGAGGTTTTATTTCTCTCTGATTCACTCGATTTCTATGGGAATCGCCTCCCTTTAATTGTGCTTTTTCCAGTTCGGTTCGACGACGAAGGCATAAGACACTTTATTGTTGTGTGGGTTCATGGATTCGAATTTACCGATTTGCTATTGTGGGAAGCCAACAGCCGAAAAAATGTCATGGACAAGCAAGAATCCAGGCAGAAGGTTTAATGGCTGTCGAAAATATACGGTATTTTCGAAATTTTAACCAAATTAGTTGTTGTAATTATGTGATGTTTTTAATGTAGATTTTATTAATAAAACGAAGGAATGGGCATGGGTGAAGGAAGGCATTATTATTTTTGATGTGCTAGATCCACAAATTGACAACAATATAGTTAACATTTTAATCAAATTAGGTGTGGTAATTATGCGGGGAGAAAACTCTTGTTGTAATTTGTTTTTTGGAAAATATTGTAGAATTTATTAAGTAAAGGACTGAATGGGCATCGGGGAAGGAAGGCAATATTATTTTCTACTAATTTTACTAACACACACTGTGGTAATTATGTGCGGAGCAAACAAAAATCTAATATGTTGATGTGGTAGACAAAAAACATCATGGATGTGGATTTGATGAATTGATGAATTTCTATTTATGCAGGACAAAAAACATCATGGATGTGGATTTTTCCAGTGGCTAGATCCACCAATGTGTGAACGTTCTTCACAAGTTATTCCGGGCCTAATACGAAAAGTGTCAAAATTGGAAGACGATAACCGCAGGCTGCGAAGGAGATTAGTGTTTGTGTTTGTAGGTTTAGTGATATGTTTATTGTATTGCTGTAAGTTGATGGTCAAAAATATTGAATGTAGCTAAATAAGTATAATGCTTGCTAGCCACGGTTACATTGGGTTTTTTTTTTTGTAATGGTTTATGGCATACATCGGTACAATTTGCCATATTTTTTGTAATGGTTGAGGGCATATCTGTACAGTTTGCCATTAATGGTATTGTATAATTGGTATGCAATGAAAAGTTTCATTTTCAAAGTTAAGGATATGCAATTCATTTGTTACTTGGTCAATCATCCTCACATTCCCACAAATGCATGTCCAAAGGATGTATTGTGTCCCACAATTTTTTGGTCAATAACATATTACATTGCTTTCATTCAAACAAATTTTTTTTCAAAATATAACATTGTTTGGTGTCACATATCATAATAAGAACCTTTAAAATGTTTTGGTCAAAACATACATTTTGGTATTGTAGACCTCCAGTACTAACCTATAGTATTAACATTTAGGTAGAAACAAAGTACAACATAAACATGTCTTTGTACAAATTTCAAACATCCCACAGATGCATTTTCACTGAATTTTTCTTTTGCCTTTACGATTTCTGAAAAGTTGGCCGGTGGATGGTTGGCTTGATGGTTGTGTGCAGGCTTGGCTAATTTGATGTGTTTGTTGTGATGATTGTGTTGATGATCCTGTTGTTTGTCTTTACTTTTTCCCTTTTTTTCTTTGCTTTGATGGTGCCTGCATATATGTAACTTCATTTAAGCTAACAGTTGCAAAAAATATATCAAAAAAAGACAACATATATAAATCTCACATGTTCTGGTTGTCCTACATTATGAGGTGTCCTGCATACCCGAGCATTGTGTCCCTTCTGCCCACACTTCCCACAGGTCATCACCACCCCAGTTTTCCTCATTTTGGTGGTAGGTCCTTCTTCTTGATCCCTTCTTCTAACTCGCCTTGGTTTGCCAGGTTGTATACGGAATGTAGGGGCTTGCAGGTGTGGCATAGTAGACTTCTGCCACAGCTCCGGTCCATTCATTGGACGGACTATATGTCTGTACGCCTTAATAAAAGAGTCTTTCTTATAATACGGGTGCACAAATGTCTCGGGCTCCATATCTCTACTTGATATACAGCATAAATCATGCATACGAGGAATGCCAGTTAAATCCCATCTTCTACATGAGTAAGTCTGCTGTCCCAAGTCAACCACAAACTGTCTACCATCAACAACCCTCACTTGGAACATTAACTCCGCTGCCCAGTCAGCTATGCACAGGTGGGCTTCACATCTCAACTTCTCAAATAACTTTGACACCTTTGGTCCTATCTCCCCATTCCATTTGTCAACACTCTCTCTCCTCTTCCTCATCCTACCCATCAAGTAGCACCTCATAGACTCCAGCAAAAAAATTATCGGCTTGTCCCTTGCATGCAATATTGAGCCATTGAAAGACTCACACAGGTTGTTCAATAAGAGGTCACATTTCGGTGTGGTGCTGAAATGTGACCTACTCCAGTTTCTAGGATTCTTCCCATTCAACCACTCAAATGCAGATTTATCCATCTCTCTCATTGTTGCCATCTCTGCCTGAAACCGTGGCAATGTGTCACACTTTGCAGCAGTCCATAGAATTTGTTTCAGAGCTAATTCTTTATGTTGCTTGAAAAAATTCTTGTATAAATGCCTCACACAATGTCTATGCTCAGTCTGGGGCAACAAATCTTCTAAAGCATTTACTAGTCCTTTCTGCTTGTCTGAAATAAATGTCCATGCATGCTGGTTGGTGATATTCAAATCTTCTTGTAGCAGATTAATAAACCATGTTCAGCTGTCCTTGTTTTCAATTTATGCCAATGCATAAGCAATGAGATACATTCCATTGTCCGGATCTATACCAACAGCTGACAATAACTGCCCTTCATGTTGCCCTTTAATATGGCAACCATCCAATCCAACTAGGGGCCTGCAGCCCTCTAAAAATCCTTGCTTACATGCTGCTAAGCAAATATACACCCTCTGAAAAATACTAACTTGACCACTGACCTCACTCTTGACAATCACAGTACTCCCTGGGTTACTTCTTCTTAACTCCTCACAGTAATCCCATATTAAACCATATTGCTTCTCAGCGGACCCTTGAATGGAATGAAGAGCCCTCTGTCTTGCCCTATAAAATTGCTGCTTACTAGGTGTGAACTGACACCTAGTTTGGACAGCATCACAGAATGGACCCCATTTCCATTTTGGGTCTGACCTAAACTCGTTAATGAACTTATTTGCTAGCCACCGAGAGGTTACCTTAACCTTTTCATAATCCTTGCTGCAAGTGTGGACACCTTTGAAGTGCTTTAACTGAAAAGTAACCCCATCACTTTCAGCAGCAGCATAAAATAGCCAAGGGCATCTAGGCTTGGTGCAAACTGCCCTCACCCTAATTGAATCATTCTTCTTAAATATGATTGGCCGATGATTCAGGATTCCATACTCTTAAATTGCCTGCCTCACATCTCGAACACATGCAAACCTCATTCCAAGCTTAAATTGAGGATCCTTCATGTCTACTGAAGCATTGAACTCTGGATACCGTTTGCCTTTGCCTTTTTTATCATCATCCTCACTGTTCGAGCTACAGCTCCTGAGTCCATCCTCATCATATTCAAAATCAGAAGACGGCACATCTGCCTCACGTTCATCTCCTCCAGCAGGAAGACAACCACTGATCCCAACCCATTCAACATTTGGATCGACATGCTTATCAAAATCCAAATCATCATCAGACACCTCATATTCTGTTTGATGGAAATCAGAGTCACTGTTCTCATTGTGTCCACCATAACCTTCCTCTATATCACTCCCACTCACATCCTCAACAACTCGTGAAGGGCTAGGTAAATTTAATTCCACTTCATCAAAATCAACCCCACTAATAAGCTCAACAGGGTCAAATGTGGATTGGGATTGGGTTGGAGTTGGGTTAAGTCACTGGATTGGATATGGGCTTGGGCTTGGGGTAGGGGCTGAGGTTGGGGCTGGGGTTGGGCTTGGGGTTGGGGTTGGGGTTGGGGTTGGGGTTGGGGTAGGTCACTGGGTTAGGGTTGGGGCTGGGCTTGAGGTTGGGGTAGGTCACTTGGTTGGGGGTGGGCTTGGGGTTGGGGTAGGTCACTGGATTTGGGTTGGGGCTGGGGTAGGTCACTGGATTTGGGTTGGGGCTGGGGTTGGGTTAAGTCACTGGATTGGAATTGGCCTTGGGCTTGGGCTTGGGCTTGGGGTAGGGGTTGGGGTAGGTCATTGGGTTGGGGGTGGGCTTGGGGCTAGGGTAGATCACTGGGTTGGGGTTGGGGTTGGAGTAGGTCACTGGGTTGGGGGTGGGCTTGGGGTTGGGCTTGGTCCATGTCACTGGGTTGGGGTAGGTCACTGGGCTGGGATTGGGTCTGGGCCTCCTCTCTGGACAGCTGTTGGGATTGGTCATCAATTGTAGACAGTGGTTGGGATTGGGCCTCAACTGCAGACAGTGGTTGGGATTGGGCCTCAACTGTGGAACTGGGTTGGGACTGGTCTTGGTCAAGGATTTGGACATCTTCATCATCATTCCATGGTTTTTCAGTTATGGTTAAGGGTTCTTCAGGCCCAACGAAGTAGCATTTAGCTATCGTACCCTCATGAAGATTGGTAGCCAGTTCGAGAACATCTAAATCACCATGCAAATTCTTCAACCCATCATTTAATGTCCTACCAGGAAGGCAAAACGAAAATCTCATATTGCCCACATATCCTAGTTGGTTTGCCATGTCCTTAAATGAGAACCAGCAAATCCTATCAAGGTCACAGTAATAAAAACTGTCCACTCTCCCACCTACATACTCCTTCCTACCATCTATATCACAAAAGTCACCACCATGGTATACTTCAGATGTGAAGAATATTGATCCAAGGGCTGCAACCATAATAAAACACAGTAATAAAATGAACATTTAGCAAATGCATATTATCAGTAACAGTCCCTAAACTTAGCAAATGCATAAGCAATCAGTAACAGTCCCTAAACTTAGCAAATGCATACTCACTATCTAACAGTCCACAAACTTCACATATGCCTTATCCGTTGGCATAAAAAAGCAGTGGACCACACCATCATCAACATCAACAATAATAACCAGCCAAACAAATAACAAATAAAAATCCAAATCATCACCAGGGACCACACCAATCATCAATTTCAACAATAATAACGAACCAAACAATTAACAAATACAAATTTAGATTTCCTTTAACCAGGAACCACATTCCATTAACAACCGAATAAAAAAATCCAACACCACATCGAACCAACCCCACCAAAAGACAATACATGAAGTGTACAAACTGGGAATATATATTCGCATTGGGAATTTTTCAAAAATCGTGTTATTGGACGGACTGAACAACACAATTTGAAATATATTTTATTTAAAAATAATAATTCATAAATTACTTTTTCTAAACTTAGCAAATGCCAATGCAATCAGTAATAGTCCATAAACCTTAAAGTATAAAAAGAGGTCGGGAAATACTCACGGTATCCACAAAAATCAGATTCAGAGCCATTCGAAGGTGAATGCACATCGGTCGATGAGGCTTGAGAGTTTGTTTCAGACCCTCCATTCGCCGAACTTAGCCCAGCCATCGATTCGATTTTCGCAGAACACAACGACTACGGTCAATTGGGATGAAACTTCTTCGTTGATTGGATCCTAAACCCTAAGTTTTGGTACAAATTTGACCCAATTCCTTATCGCACCGCTTCGAACCCTAAGGGACCAAATAGAATTCTAGATGTTACGAGTGGGGGCGTTCAGTTTCATCAAGGAATTGCCACCGTGTCTCCAAATAAAACACCCGTGGAGGAGAGAGAGGGTAGTGGCTCCACGTCAACAAATGGGTAGGAAATTACATAGTCAACCTTCAATAGTGAGCTCACGTGACTTGCACGTGCAACTTAACGCCAGATTTACACGGAAATATAGAAAAGGACCAACGGTGATATAGTTTTTTCACTTCGAGCAGTAAACTGAGAAAAAAAAAAGTTATAAGACTAAATCGTAAAACCCGATATAGTTAAAGGACTTTTGGTGATAATTTCCCTTAATATTTTTCAACACTCTGAAAAATTTTTGACATATGGGCGATGTTGACTGTCTAACATTTCATGATGACATGTATTATGAAAGGGCATGAAAAATTTTTCAACATTTCATGATGACATGTATTTTCAAAAAAAAAAAAAAAACATTTCAAGTCAATGTTTTATTTTTAACTTTTTAAAAAGAAATATGATTTTTTACATGGTTTGCGTGTACTTCCTTTTCTCAAACCATTCAGTTTTTTTTTTCTCTCTCTCTCTTTAACGTCATTTGCAATCTCTTTTTCTATATAACAATTACAATTAAAAGTATTCAAAACACTTCTCAATGAAAGGTGATAGGTGATGTGGATGTTGTTCAATTCTACCAAATAAAATAGAAGATTTTGATTAACTTCTTTATTTTTTCAAATGACTTTCGTTCTTTACTTCTGGATGACTTGGTGAAAAAAAAAAAAAGAGTTTTGTGGCTATATGATTGCTGGCAGTTGGATATAAGGGAATTAAAGAAAAATTAAGGAAAGATAATAATAAGGCAAAGAATACCAAAGGGCAAGCATTGCTGCTGATTCGCCTATCATTCCCAAACTTTTATTGTCTCTCTTCATATTTCATGATTTTGATCTCTTTCTTTCTAAAAATAAAAATAATAATGGTAACATTTTTGGGTATTTTCTCTTTCACTTCATATTTCGTGATTTTGATCTCTTTCTTTCTAAAAAAAAAAAATAAATTGATAGCATTTTTGGGTATTTTTTTTCATATATTTTTTTCTAAGGAAATTTATGGGGTGTTTTTCTAACGCACACTAAAAGTTTTGTAATGAGCAATAATTTTTTTTAAGAGAAAATATTATCTATACTTTTTAATGTTTGCTTCTATTTCATAAAATATATTGAGATTTGAAACAAATCACAAATATTTTTTTTAATGATTTTTCATTAACTGGTATTTTTTTTTTTCAAATTAGCAGTGTAAAAAGTCATAAATATCTTCATACACTTAAAACAAATCGCAAATACTTTTTAATGTTTGCTTGTATTTTTTTGCAAAAATCTTTTTCTTTTATTATATTATGTATTTTTGCTAATTTCTAGTTTTTTCGTTTGCTAATAACCAAAGCCGATCAATTTTTTTTAGCACCTTTGTTTTCGCCCATTTTCCTTCTCCAAGATGTGGGAATGGGGTTTTGTTTGAGAGTAAATCATGGACATATTTAGGATGCATCTTTAGCAAGAAGCTTCCATCTTGTTGGTGTAAAAACACAACAATCAATCGTCTCAAGTGTGCGAGCATGCCACTTCGAACTTATGACAGTCCAAAGAAAAATAAAGTGTGCGCCAATTAATATTAGACTTAAATCAAACGATTATATTAATTACTGAGAAAAAAATAATTAAAGGGTTACAAATGTCTTTCAGATCAAAGGACTTTTAATTAAAATTTTCCACTAAAACACTTGACTACTCGAAGTAAATTCTAACGAGAATAAACTAAGTAATCTATGTTTTTCTGGTGTGTGTAGATACGCGACCTTTTTCAATGTTGAAGAAACTTCAATTTATAAATGAAGAAACTCTAGGATATTTGCTGCATTTCCGATGTGGGACTTTTCTGATTTCAACTTCCAAATGCAATATCTATACTTGTGAAAGTCCAAAGCACATTCTTTTCAAAATAATGTGGGACAATTGCTGTTTTCCAAAATTAAACTTAAATTAATATATGGTCCAAACATTGCCCCCTTTGCTTTGTAATTTTGTTGCAGGCAGTAAAAATTGTAAAGCAAATATGTTAAATCATTTCCCAAATTATTGTAGCCTTAGAGCAAACCACATGCATGATTTCCTTCTTCCATTAATATTCCATTCCTTCGAAGTCAAGCCAAAATCCATATGCCCATAAAACTATTATTTCCTTATACCCCATGTATGCATAAAGCATTTTCCTCTGATGAAATATTGCCACATGTATCAATTTCCATCAAGTCTAAACAACCAATTCATTAAAGAAATACCTTCACGTATTCTTGCCTGAATCTTCCAAATGTCTTGGTCCAGACACTCAATTAATTCCATTTAGTCAGAGACTTAGCTTCCATAAATACTATGCAAAAAATTCCTTACAACATCCTTCATTGCCAAAAGTCATTCTAAATGTAGATGCCATATCACTCAAATTTGGTAATCAAAATTACACCAAAAATAAAAACTTATGCTGCTACCTGACCTACCCCTCCTTGCCTTTTTTTACTCTTTGCCGGCCCTAAGTTTTAAGCAAAATATACATATATATGTATTATTTGAACACCTAGCCGACACCTTATGTTTCAAATTATGTATGCATTTTTTTATTAATTCTCTTTGGTATATTATGATGAACTACCTTTAATCAAAACATAACATTGTCTTCTTCCTTGCAGTGAGCTCAAACTGCCAAACCAATCTTCAACTTGCTACCACCTTCCTTGGTAAGTGAATTGAAACATACTCATGCATTTTTTTTTCCCTGCTGCACTCATGCATATATACAAATCTCTTGTGTTCTTTCTTTGTTTATATATATATATATATATATGTATATATATATATGCCAGAAGCTTAGCCCGACATGAATGGCTGCGTCTTGTTCCGGTTTGAATGGTGGTGTGGACTAGTTTCGCACACGGTGGCACAGACTAGTTTCCTTCGCAGCAACGGTTGTGGGTTCAATGGAAATGGCGCGGACTGGCTTCGCAACGGCGGCGTGGATTGGCTTTGCTTCACAGCGGCGAGGACACGCGGTGGTGAGAATTGAGTTTGCAGCGGGTGGCATGGAAGTCTTCGCAGCAGCGGGTGGCATGGAAATCTTCGCAGCGGCGGGTGGCATGGAAATCTTTGTAGCGGCGGGTAAAGATTCTAAATACACTTTGGATGACCAAATAAACTCTAAATTTAATGATTTCAGTTTCAAAAGTTAGGTCTATGTCTTATATTTCCAGGTATATCTTTATCTCACAAAATGGATATTGGAAAGGCACTCAAATTCTAATTTTCCCAAAGGAATGTAAGTCTGTTGTAACTGCTAAAAATATTGATCTTCTAAGTCAAACTGGTAATTATTGGCTGATCCAATTGCAATGAAACATTACATAATTGAACCTTAATGAATCAAAAATCATTTGAAATTAGAATTGCACAAAACCTCTATGTGTAGCTCCAGATATGAGTTATTTTAGTAAAGATTGTGTAGAAATACAGTAATTTCCGACATTTGCTTTTTTTTTCTTTCTAAAAATACAAAAATTTAGTATTTTTCATTAACAATTAATTCAAAACCAGCTAAAATTCAATATAAAATATGGCATAAAACAATAACTTTTTATGCCTATCAACTACCTTCAAATTGAACTTTGCTAGTCCCTAGCAAAAAATAAAAAACTAAAAACACAATTCCTATAAAACATACCCAAATACCTTGATGGGGTTCCTCAAATATTGCACAATCATATCAATTCAAAAGTAATTTCCAAGTAATCATGCAACTCAATACCTTATCTTCTATTCAACATAATCATTACTTTCAAAGTGTGTATGTGAAATCAAATAATATATTCAATGTCATGCAATTGAATAAATCTACATTAAATAAAGCTTGAAAATAAAGATATGAACCACCATATGCTTGACATAATTAATTATTATCCACTAATGTAGATCAATGCATTATCTTGAATTATTAGGACTTTATTTGCTTGTAATGTAAAGGCTAAAGGGTAATGGGTTTAGAAGAAAGAAAATGATAGGAAAATAAATTTCAAAGAAAGAAATTTTATGAATAATATGCTTATAAAACTTTTGTTCTCCCCTCACAAATACACTTTTCTTCTTCACTTCCTTCAAACTCCACAAACCTTTTTTTCTTTTTTAACAACATTTTTTTTCAAATTTTTTTTTCTTTTTTTTTCTCTTTCTTCTAACCTCCAAATTGTTCTTTTTGAAACCTTGCTCAAACTTCTTTTTTTTCACATAAAAAATACGTAGTAGCCAAATTTTCACCAATATTGACATCCCCTAATTATTTTCTACTTTACTCCACCAAATACAAATTAATAAGCATATATCAATTTCAACATGTGTAGGGTAAGAAAAGTATATTTAAGTTCAAAAAGGTAAGTCAATGTGGTTCAAAGAACAAAAGGCTCTAATATGCAATCTTTTATGCATCCTAAAAATGGCTCAAACATGGTACGAACGGATAAATATTTCAAAGGTAAGCTAGAAATGCTCAAATTCAAAACAAAAAATAGCATAAATCATATTCAAAGTAATGCATCTCTCTAGGATTTCGCCTCAAGCAATAATTATGAAAGTTCTAGAGTTCAAAAATAGTCACTCTAATTTAATACAAACCTTCTCCAAAATACAATTTAAATCATGCATATTTGATAAAGTGCTCAAATGGTTTTGAAAGTAACAACATGTGAATTTAACTTTAGGCATTAGAGAATACACAAAAACAATTCCACTACCTAAGAATCAATTTATTCTCAATCATATTCTCATCATAGGCTCATCAAATATTTAAGAAAACACCTAAAACTAATAATTCAGCTATCTCAAAAAAATCAAAAAATCAAAACCTATACATGCACAAATAAAAACTCAAACTAAAACTAAAGAATAAAACTTCATAACAAAAAGAACCACCTCCAAGTTAAGATGAACATAGCTCTTGATGTTAAAAAAAAAAATTAAACATAATAAAGAGTAAAGGTAAAGAAAGCTCCCACAATTTATGAAATGCAACCAAATTGCAAACTCTAAGATCACAAAACTCCCTTTAGCTGATTACACCTTTAAATGACATTTTCCTTTGATTTTTTCTTCTTTGAAACCTACAAACACAAAACATAACAAATAACAAGAAATTAAAAATAAAAAACTACTAAAAAAATTAAACAAACTCAAAGGAAATTAAAACTTTGAGTTGCCTCCCAAAAAGTGCTTGTTTCAAGACTTTAGCTTGACTTTCTTGTGAAGCTCATCTCGGTTCCTTCCTTGGATTTCCTCCATCTCCTAGCATCCCTAAAAGTAATTTTTCCCTTGTATGTCTTAGAAGCTTAAGTCTCTTAGACTTCATTGGTTCATACATATAAAACTTTTCCACTCTAGAACCATGTCTTAACTTTAAAGTACCCTTGCATACATCAATCTTTGCTTTGCCCATAGCTAAAAATAGGCATCCTAAAATTATTCAATTACTCTCATTAAATACCATAAAATCAACTAAGAAATAAACATACCAACCTCTACCCTAGAATTCATAGATATCCCTTATTATTCTTAATATAATTAGAATAATCTGACTTCCCAAGTGACATATGATGTGACAATAATAATGCACCTGGCTAGAGAGTGATGATATGGCAATCCCCAATCATCCATGCATAGGTGGCATCCTAGTTGGCAAAGAAACTTCCCTTTATATCTTCAATGTCCGTTAGGTCGATTCCTAGTACACTTTAGATTACCAAATGAACTCTGAATTCACTGATTCTAGTTTCACAAGTTAGGTATATGTATTATATTTTCATGAATATCTTGATCACATAAAATGAACATTGGGAAGGCACTCAAATGACAATTTTCCCAAGGGAGTGTAAGTCTGTCGCAACTGCTAAAAATGTTAATTTTCTAAGTCAAACTGATACTTATTGGCTGATCCAATTGCAATTAAATATTATATAATTGAACCTTAATGAATCAGAAATCATTTGAAACTAGAATCGCACAAAACCTCCATGTGTAGCTCTAGATATAATTTTTTCAGTAAAGATTACGCAGAAATACAGTAATTTCCAGCATTTGCCTCTCTTTTTCTAAAAATAGAAAAATACAACAATTTAGTATTTTTCATTAACAATTAATTCAAAAACAACTAAAATCAAATATTAAATAATATTTTATTTTATAAATATAACATAAAATAAATAAATTTTTATACCTATTAAACATCTTGATCTTCTGCCGACAGTTCATCATCTTAAGCTACAACATTTTTTTGTGGATTTAAAACAAAGAACCAACCAAAAACAAGTTGATCTTCAACATAAAATACTTATTCCTCTTTGAAACTATAATGAATGGGTTTAATTTGTGTCCAATTTTATTAAAATTTACACATATAAAACTCAAATCATCAATTTTCATGTTGATATTGTCAACCCAATCACACTCGAAAACTCGAAAACGAAAAAAATTGGTTTACGTTCCAAATTTCTTTTACTACCCTATTTTTCAGCTACTGTTGTCATTTGCAATGGCATAAATGCATAGTTTGAACAACTATCTTGACACTACAATTTTGTGTGAGCATACTGTCCTTTTTCGTAGTGTTGAATCGAACATCTTTAATCTCATATCCTTCATATTTAATTAC
Organism: Ochetophila trinervis; assembly: GCA_003254975.1. Classification (NCBI taxonomy): domain Eukaryota; kingdom Viridiplantae; phylum Streptophyta; class Magnoliopsida; order Rosales; family Rhamnaceae; genus Ochetophila; species Ochetophila trinervis. The sequence continues at coordinate 99,394 of QANX01007598.1, forward strand.
TATCCACTGCAAACCTTATGCTATCCACCTAAAATGTCATGAAGCATACATTTTATTACTTAAAATATCAAACACCATATTATACATTATTAATGGTATGAAAATATTAATAGTTTACCATGCATATGATATCACATAACCAATACATAAATATATGGTTATTTTCATCTTGAAACCATTTTGTTTTTTTCCCTTTATTTTTCATATCAGAATTTTAAGGCTTCCAAATGAGCCCCAAAACAAAAACTATTTACCCGTATTAATAATATACACAAATTAAAACAATATCAATTTTAAATATAATTGTATCCGTACTTCATATACAGATCTACTTCAGAGGCATTAGGAATTACACAACTATGGACTTCTTTCCAAAGTTGTTGATCAATTGATTGTGTATTTGACCAACGGCAAGGGTACAAACATCTTCATTCTTATTTAATTTTTGATAGCTACCAATACCTATAGGGTTTCCAATTGCATCCAACCCTCTTTGATATTTACTACATAACTCAATTGCTTCTTCAACTATTTAACTCTCAGCAATCTATCATTCTCGATGAATTTTGTTCCGAACATAACTTTTTAATATTTTCATGTATCTCTCAAATGGGTACATTCATATAAAATGTACTGCCCTGAATAGTCTAACTTATGTTACCAAATGCACAGTTAAATAAACCATTGAATCAAAAAATAACGGTGGAAAAAACTTCTCAATTAAGCACAATGTTGTTGCAATATCATCTTGTATGTCGTCCAACTTAGCAACATCAATGGACTATTTACTGATGGCATTGAAGAAAAAATAACATCCTGCAATTGCATGTGGGAAGTTTTTGGGAAGCACTAAGCAAATTGCAATAGGCAATAGTTATTGCATCAATACGTGTTAATTATGAAATTTCATGTGCAACAACTTTAGATCATCCATGGAAACCAAATTCTTAAAATTTAAAGAGTAACTGTTTGGAAATTTTCAAATCAGCCATACTTCGATAAAACAAAATCTTATTTTTCTTCAACAATGTATAGCAGGCCAGAGGTAAAAAGATAAAACAATAGTTATTGCATCACTACGTGATAATTATGAAATTTCATGTGCACCAACTTTAGATCATCCATGGAAACCAAATTCTTCAAATTTGAAGAGTAACTGTTTGGAAATTTTCAAATCAGCCAAACTTCAATAAAACAAAATCTTATTTTTCTTCAACAATGTATAGCAGGCCAAAGGTAAAAAGATAAAACATGTCTTGTATTGTGTAAATTTGCAATGCAATTTTATATTTTTTTAGCGACGCCTTCATAAAGCAATCCAAAAATGGCAACCATTAGCATTAAAATTAGCAAATTTATTGTGACCCGTTGTAAATAAAACATCTCCAAATGACAACGCTTGTTTTTCTAAGCTTCACCTTTGGGAGACGTTTTATTGAAGTGTCACGAGTGGACTTCTTTATTTTACCATATTGTAAATAAAGCATCGCTCAAAGGTGATGCTTTATTGAAGTGTCACCATAAGGCGTCCCTTTTTAATATATTGTGAATAAAGTGTCACCAATTGGCAATGGTTGTTGCTCTAAACGTCACCTTTAAGTGACGCTTTATAGAAGTGTCACCATTGGGCGTCTTTTTTTAATATATTGCAACATTTTATAAGTATAGTGTCACAAATATTCCAAATCAACCTTTAGCAACATTTCTATAAAAATATTATATTTTGTTCATATCTCGAGACACTTTGTTTAGACACGTCTCTTATTTAGTATTGCCAAACAAACTATTTTTGCACAGCGAGTAGACTTAAAACCATACTATTGGGAAAAAAAAAACTTCCTTATTAGAATCCTCCACAACAACTGGTTTGGTAGACTTTCATCAGCAGAGAGATCCAAAAATCAATTGAACCTCAAGTGCACTTCCTCCATAGATGAAAGAGACAGCAAATCAATATCAAAATCTCATGCAATGGAAAGACCCCTAAGAGTACTCTCTAGTTTAGAGGAAAAGAACACATTCAGAATGTTGGTGATTGTAACAATTTGATTCTGTATAGTACAATTAGAATCAAAATAAGCTAAAAAAGTAGTGCTACAAGCATAAAGTAGTTTATTAAAATGTTCACCAAATACATAGCACAAATAATGTCTTATTGTTTTATTGGTTGATAAATATATATTACATTAGATATAGATGAATGAATTTTTAAATAGGTTAATTTCAACTGCAGCACATGAAGTTTGACTTAAATCAATTTGTGCTTTTTAGATTTTTTACAATTCAAATTCAGCTTTTACTATATATGCAATTACCATTATACATATGTTCAACTGTTATTAAAAAAAGAAGATACACTTTAAATCAAAAGTATAATGATGATTGCATATGCCAGCAATAGTTGCAAATATACTGTTGAAAATCTAAAAGACTAAATTTGATTTAAACTAAATTTTAAATGGCTACAGTTTGAAATTAAACTTTTTTTGAACGGACAATATATAACTCAATACAATCTAATAAAATAATATCATATATTATTATACCAAAGTATTTAATAAATTATTTAATAGACGTGTCATTATTAAAGCCACAAATACAGATAGATTCACAATTCACATGGATGATGAAATCCCAGAATTTGCATAAGGTGTAGAATTTGATTTTGTAAGCTAAATTGGAGGCTGGACTAGATATACATATATAGAGATAATAATTACCAAGCACCCCAAAATACCTTTTACACAATGATAAAAATATCGGTATCGAAGAAAATATCGAATGTTCAAAATACGGTAATATCGATGGAAATATCGACAGAATATTGATATCGATAAAAAAACGAAAGAAATGACGGAAATTTATAGAAAAATATAGAAATTTTTTATGAATCTTCAGGATATGCTTATTTATTAGATACTTTATCAATTTAACTATAAAAATTGAAAAAATATTGAGTGTAAATCATATTTATCATAATTAGGCGGTTTATAATACTCGCTGATAAAAAAAAATATTATTAATTAAATAATGAATTATTTATTAATTAGAACAATAATACAAGTACATGATTACTTAAATATAAGTCAATACTAAATAGAATTTTTTGATAGTTGAAAATTTTCACTATTTTCCTCATCCTCATTTCTAGTTGTGTATTGAAATAAATATTGATCAAAAGACACTTCTCTTTGATAATTTTGCATGTAATTGTTAACATGCCAACCATATGGATTTAATATTTCATGTGAGTGTCTTTGTTGATAGTCATGATATGGATATGCTGTTGATTGGCTTTGTTTATAACTACTAGCCCCTGATGGTTGAGTTTGAGAATGTATCCATGAGTTATTACTTGATGACATTCCATAATTATCTATGAAATAAGAGTTATAGTCACCTTCAATTCTCATTGATCCAAAATTTGTAGAAAAAGATTCATCTTCTTGTTTTGAAATAAAAGTCATTGTTTTTTTATTGAAGACTAAATTATGGATGTCTGATTCTTTCAC
>QANX01007601.1:0-13744 GCA_003254975.1 Ochetophila trinervis
TGCATAAAAATTATATATAATTTATGTGCGTAAAGATCTGTACGTACAACGGACGCATAAAAATCTAGTATATATATATTTTCATGTTTTTTTTTTTGGCTTAAAAACATTAGTTTTCATTGAAACCAAAATAAACGGCTAAACAAACATACAGTTAGCCAAAATGCCCCCTGTTAGAAGGTATAATCCTTCTATCAGCTAATTGGCGTTCAAAAAAAAATCTAGGAGCAAACTTATTGCTCACACACCCTACAAACTCACTAACAGCTGCCCATTGTGCAACCACATGAGCAAACCTGTTAATGGACCTATTACACTAGTAAAAACTGATATTATCAAAAAAATTACAAAGATTTCAGATCTCTCTCATGATCGAATCCATCATCCAGTGAATATTTTCAGCACCTTCACCGTTCAAACATTGAACTATGCCCATTGCATCCGATTCACATATAATATTTCTCCATCCCTTTCTCCAACTCAGTTGGATAGCCTTCTTTACCGCCGCCAACTCCGATATCATAGGGTCATATAATATTTTTCATGTTGAAAGCAAAAGATTTCTGCCTATATCATATGTATGTGTGTGTACACATATATATAACTCTTGGATAATGATGATTTTTTGCCCATCCAAACTGTCTATCTCAATTTAAAAAAATAAAATAAAAAGTTCAAAAAAATAGTTGGCCTCTATGGTTGAGCCACCTGCCCCATACGTACGAACCCAACTGCACATGAAAAAGAAAAAGAAAAGGATAAATGCATCTTAGAAACAATTTGGGTGTAATGTCTTTGAGTTTCTTTATTATTTATTTATTTTTCAACAAGTCAATAAAGGAAATGAGATGGGCATAACGGGAATCTCGTGAAGGGCAAACCAATAATCCTTTGCCTTGGTGATCAAGTCGTATATCCCGCTTAAATTGAACGGACCAGATCAAACAGAATGAAAAATACCAACGGCCATTACCTCCCACTCACAATATAACATAGTCTTGGAAGATACCCGGGTCCCGGAGGTGTTTGACGCAGACAAGCCAAGAAAGTTAAAAATACAAAAAACAAAAGGAAAAGCAAACTCTTAAAAATAATAAATTAATTATTTTTTTAACGCGGCAAGAAAAGGACCATCAGAGGGGACCAAACTTTTTCCAGCAGTATTTTTTTTTATTAATAAAAAATAAAAAAGTAGACGTGGACAATTGGTACTCTACAAATTGATGATGGTTAATGGACCCCACGCTTTTATTGGGTGGTCGGTTACATAGAGCATTAGGATTAGGAACCAGTTTGTTGGTAAAGTAAACCAAGACCTAGTTTTGGAAATTTTCACGTGCCAATTCCCTCGTCGTTTTGGGCAAAACTTTGGTTATTGTTAGGGCCCTTTTCAGCGGCGTAGCTCAAAATCTCTCTTTCACTATCAAAGTTTATAAAATTAATAGAATTTTAGCATCTTGTAATTTAAAAAAAAAAATTGCACTTTCAATTAATAATTTCAAAAAATTTCAAATCACTTTATTACATTTTTCTCGTGAAAATTTTGTTACATTTTATTTAATTTGCTTTTTAACAAACTATAGTTAACAGTTTGAGAATGCAATTTTTTTTTTTAAAATCAAAAGTCTAAATTGCAATAAATTATATTTTAATACTAGTTAAATATGACGGAACTGTAAATCTGTTAGCTAAGGGTCCGTTTGTTAACACATTCAGTTTTCATTTTTAATTTTTGTTTATAATTTATAATTTATGGTTTTTAGTTTATGGTTTATAGTTTATAGTTTTTGTTTATGGTTTTTGGTTTATGTTTCTATTAAAAAAAATTGAAAAACAAGAACTTTTTTTTTTTTATTTTTTTATAGAAAAAAAATAATTATTTTTGGTAACTATTCTTTTTATTATTATATTTTTATTATTTTTTTGTATTTTTTTTAAACTTTATAAATAAATTTAAACAGGTTTCGGCCCTACTCAGGTAGTCTTGGATTTTGGCTCCAACCGGACTGTCCTGGGTTTCGGCCCCGACCCGGGCGGTCCTGAGTTCTTGTCCCGACCTAGCGGTCTCGGGTTCCAGCCCCGACCCAAGCGATCCCGGGTTCTGCCCTACCATCTGACCCCAACCGGGCGGTCTCGGGTTCCAACCCCGATCGAGCAGTCCCGGATTCTGGTCCCGACCTAGGCAGTCTCGGGTTCTGGCCTGACCCAGGCGATCTTGGGTCCCAACCCTGACCGAGCGATCCTGAGTTTTGGCTCCGACTCTAGCGATCCCGGGTTCTGGCCCTGACCCTGGCGGTCCTGGGTTCTGGCCCTGACCCTGGCAGTCTTAGATTCTGGCCCCGACTCGGCAGTCCCGGGTTCCGGCCCAACCTGGGCGATCTCAAGTTCCTACCCCACCGGACGGTCCCAGGTTCCTGCCCAACCGGACAGTCCCAAGTTCCAGCTCGACCAAGCAGTCCCGGGTTCCAACCCCGACTATGTTGTCCCGGCTTTTTGCCCGACTGATCGGTCCCAAACTTTGGCCCTAACTGGGCAATCTCGGCCACATCTGGACGGTGCCAGTATTGGCGGTCTCAGTTTCAAATTTTATTCAAATTGTCTTGTATCCTAAAATTATGAAGATAAAAAAAAAAACTGAAAATGAAAATAACTTTTTAACGTTTTTTGTTTGTTAAAGAAAAGTGAAAATAGTTTTTGTTTTTGTTTTTTTAAAAATAAATGAAAATGATTATCAAACGCATTTTCATTTTTTATTTTCAAAAATAAAAACCAAAAACCATAAATGAATGGGTTATCAAACAACATCTAAATATTCCAACTAGGACAAAATGCAACAAAATACATCTTGAGAATCGAAATTAATTTTTTAAAAAAAAAATTGAGATTGAAAATGCAACTTTTCCAAATTAGAGTACTTTAATGTAATTGATCCATTTTTAATGTAGATGATCTTAATATTTTAGGACCAAATATTATAGACATGTTTAATAACAAGTTAGGCTATCAAAAATAAATAACAAACCATAATTAAAATGTCGTTGGCTAGCATGTTTAGTTTTAGTTTTTTTACTAAATTGTATTTAGTTTGAATATTTCAATTATTTGTTAGTATTAGTTATTTGGTAGTTAGAGTTTTTTAAACATATCAATTACCTACAAATGCAAAATTAAAAAAATTAGAAAAATAAACTGTCTCATTTTTCTTTTTAAAATTATAATTAATTAAAATGTCTAACCACCATTAATTAACATTAACTAACAATTGAAGTATATCAATTAGATTCAATTGAATAATAAAAATAAAAACCAAGCACGTGAACAAATTTCACCAAAATTATACGGTACTATTGTCTAAAAAGATATTCTGACTCTTTTTAGATACTTTAATTACCGGGGGGGGTGCAGACTTTAAAGTATTTGGGGGCTTGGGCCTAACCCCTTACTTTTTTCTACGGGTGCCTAATTCAAGAGACAAATTGATCCATTCGTAATTTTTATTTATTGTTTTAGTTTTCTACTTGTAGTTGAGCAAACACTTTTTGTATATACCAACATTACAACCTTTGCATATCAGAACCTATAGCATATATTATTCAGCTAAAAAAAATCAGAATCTGCCTAAAACATTCACCTTGATGAAGTTCGACATGCATAACACCTTATGTTTAGGAAATTAAATTATGGTTTGATTATGTAAAAAATAATATTAAACTTAATAAATTTTTAAACCAAATTCTTTTACCAAAATGAATAGTTGAACCCAATGTCACATAATTTTGATATACAAATTTGGTTTAAAAATTTGATAACTCTACCATTATTGTTATGTAAAAGTGTAAAATATTGTTATCGATCATATCCACTTCTTTATTATATCCATTTTGATTAATCATAAAATTTTGAGTTAGATTTTTTTCAAGATTTATTAGAATTATCAGTTTTCTAAACCAAATTGCTTTCAGTATTTTCTTAACCAAGCCAAACCAGTTACGTCATCTAACTTAGATTGATCCGCTTTAATTTAAGTTATTTGGATTAATAAACATTTTCAAACATTTGATCTAACTACCATTGTTTTTAAGCATAATTCTAGTGGCTGACAAGATACATTTGCATGTGCTAATTTGTGAGTCTAACCCAAAGTGTTAACCTACTGATCATTGCCAAATAAAATATAGATTATCTCCACCTAAAAAACTTATTAAAAAAACACCAATAAACCCAAGGACTTCAAGCTGTTGGCTCTTTGCTAGGCTAGAGGTCAACAGACCTATTTTTGACAAACAAAAGCAAATGTAAATGGGCAAAAAAAAAAATCATATTCAAACCAACACCCAATTCTTTCATGGCCAACCCAGGATCATATTTCAACCAAAAATAAAAAAATAACAACTTAAAAATAAAAACCAGGATCATATAGTTTTAAATATTCGAGTCTCTTTCATCAAAATTAATATTCGAGTATTTTCTCTTTCTTACTTTATAGACAACAGTATGGTAATCGGATTCGGCCGCCTGCTTCTTAAAAGATCAACAGAAAAAAAAACAGGCGTCGAACCAAGAGAATGGAGTATTATAATTAATAAATTTTAAGAGGCGGAGACATCTGAAAGGAATCTAATAATTGCAACAAAAAAAAGTGGACCGACAAAGGGGAATCTAATAATTACCTAATAATTTTATTTTATTTTTTGGGTAAAGACCTATAAAAAATTAATTTAATTAAAAACCAAAACTCATTTAAATAAACTAGGAATTTTCTGGTACAAATAATACATAGGACAAAAGAAATTTTGAAGTTGTTTCCTATTTACTTTAATTAATGTAAACTAAATAAAATAATTATAAAAAAATAGAAATATTGAAGCCATCTTTTTTTCTTCTCTGAAGTTAAAGCATCTTAAATCCACGATAACACATTAAAAAAAAAATTGAAAATAGACGCCTAGTTTGTAACCTAGCATGCAAGATAAACTGTTTCATAAACAGCCTAGTGGCAAAGCCACTGTAACCAAGTCCAGTTGCCCTACGTTCTTAGTAAAATTGTAATTGCAAATAGTAAAACAATGTGCCAAAGAAAAAGTATGCGAATGAAAATGAAATTATGGTTTCTATAAGATTCTGGATAGAATTCATCTTTTTAGCTAATTATGGATTTTAGTTTGGCCTCTCAATGACAACAAATCTAGACTGATGGAATGCAATTTATATATATTTTATATACATTAATATTTGATTTAAGCATGTTTTATTAACTTAAAATAGATTAATTTATATTTTTATATGTTTTAGGTGGATTTGAGCTTAAAGGAATGAAAAATGAAGAAAAAATGGTAAAATCATAATTAAACAGAAAACTGAAGAAGCAGTGGCAAAACCGTAATTAATTGAACATTGGCAACAAGGCAGTGCAGCCCAGGTGCAATGCCCAGGCGCCTGGATGGGCGCAAATTTGAGCGTTTAGGCTCATTTTTGTGGACTTTTTAGCCTTAGATTTTACTATAAATATGTTTTATCATTATTGTAAAGACTAGAAGATATCCATTTTTAGAGCAAAAATAACAAAGAATTGAAATTTCTAACAACTATGAGTAGCTAAATCTCTCTCTTAGATAAGAGTATCGTTCATTGTTAAAGTATAAGATGTGAGACTTGATTTATAAGTTTTAATTCAATTTTAATTATTCAATTTGTGTTCTTCCAATTTATTTGTTTATTATTCAATTTTTTTTTTATTATAATTTGGATCCGTTATAATTATTTGTGGATTGGATATTTGCTAATTAGGAATTTAATCGTATTGAATGTTTTATGTTTAGTAGCACTTTGATTTTAATAATTGTATGCTAAGCTTTTGTTAATTTTTTAGAAGAATGCATAATAGATTAAAGTTTTACAACGTTTGTAGAACTTGTTTATTGTTGGTTGCTATTGTTCTTAATGCTGTTCTGATTTACTTTAGATCACGTTGGTTTAGATATTTCAGAATTAGGATTAATTTACGATCGTATCTGAATTAATTAATTGTAAAAGTTAGAATAAAATTGGCCGTGCTATTTTATTCAAGCCAATTTTATTCAATCCAACATTAAATGATTATTTTTGGATAGAATCACACACCCATGACATAGGAAATTTCAATTAAAATATTTCAACTCACCGTGTGAATCCGAACCAGGGATCAAACCAAAGCCACCATCATATGACTGAAAGCATAATATCACTGTGAATAAGTATTTACACCAGAATATCAATTATTTGGAAATTAATAATTAGATGCAACATGTGTAATCCCAAACAAATGACCGCAGAGATAACAAGACCGTCCACGGTAATAGCAAATGCAGACCTGACAATTCAATATGTAGTCCTTCGCTTTCGCCCTGTCCATACCACTCCAGTTTTCCAACATAGAACAGATTGCGGCTCATACATCAAGAAGCTATATTCATACTAAATTAACGAGCAATTTGATATAAAACTTTATAATGTGATTATAAAACAATTCTTTCTTACCAGCACAATAAATGAATCGAAGATCTGTCTCTGCCCCTATATGAATAGGCATAAAGCTGCCAAAATAAGAAGAAATTCCAAATATTCATTAGTAAAATTACAGGAAAATACATGTATAACTCAAAATGCATAAATGTAGGGGGCTGGGGCTGATGAATATGTAACTGCATTTCAGATTGGTATCTGTGCCACCATAAGCACTTAAGAGAAATATAACTATAAGACAAAAGCTTAATATTTAATTTTCTCTACGTAATTCAATCTCATATATATGTCCGCTTGGGGACAGCCCATATGGCAATAATACTGGTGTTAACCCCTAGGCACTGGGTTCGATCAGACCTTGAGCTAAAAAAATCCCCTCCCCCAATTTAACATATGTCCAAAAAAATCTCATGCATACTCCATGCAAATTCTATGCATGCAGCCAGGACTTATAGAAATTTCTTATTGTAATTCATACAAACTAGAGAAGTAAATTCATGTTTATGCACACAGATGTTGCTCAACAAAGCAGTCCAGCAAGAAAACTTGTAAAGCATACCTCCCATCAGGCTTTTGGAGGTTTCTCATCGATGTCAATATTGGTTCAGAATCAATGTTGGCGAAGTTATAGCCAACTATTAGTACAACTAAGGCACAATAAGTGCTTGCCAACTGACTGCCATTGTGAACCAAATCCTATAGGCATAATAACTTGGTTATGTCCAGGAAAAAAGTTCAGAAATCCAAATTAGTTGTATGGTTTAAGGCAATTCCTGCACAAACTTCATTTTCTATAGAGGAGAATATGTATTTAGATGCTAGAAAATTCAAAGTTCTCCCAAAAAAAAATAGAACAGGAAGCTTAGTGCATCACATGTTTCTCATACCCCATTATTATCGAGAGGAAAGTTTGAAGTTGGAAAACCATCGAATCCGTAAAATTCTCCTGAATCAAACCAACAGTCATTTGACAGTTCTTTTTCTGTAGTTTTGAATTTTAGAATTCAATAACTGACTAAGGGAGGTTAGAAAAATGTATTTTAGTAAACACAAGGTGTAAGTAATGGAAAAACAGGATACTTCAAGCCATTCATTTATCTGTAACCATAACTTTAGCAGTTAAACCAACAAATTCAAATTAGATTTCTCAGTAAGTAACAACATACCATCGTTCAGCTTGGATTTACTTCTTAGGTGAGCTTGAAAGAACAAAACCCAATTGGCAACTGCGTCCTTGTCAACCTACGAATCAAATCAAAAAAAATTAAATAATCTAATTTGTTAACCATATGTTTGTAATAAACAATTTAAAGTCAAATTGTGTCTGTACTCTGTAATGACTATAAGTTCATATAGCCCCAATTGTCCCAAAAAATTTTGGGCTTTTACATTATTCTAGTTTCATAAGCACACAATAACTATGTAAAAATTGTACTAAATTTCATCAGTCCATCAATTGATTGCGGCAAAGAAAATGCAGGAAAAGGAAAATACAAGTCAAAAATTTCAAAACTTGAAGCAGGAAATGCTAAATGGGCAGTGTAGCAAAACCCAAAGAAACAAGTTAGTTTTGTTAACTAAATCAAAAAAAGTTTATGAAGAAATTTTGAACATGTTTCAATCTCACATTGTACTTAGCAACTATTTCCTAAAAACAGACGGTAGTTTTCAGTAGTTTTCTTAGAAAACATAAAAAACAAAAACAAAAAAACAAAAAACAAACAGAAAAAGAAAGCAAGAGAGCAAAATGGGTTTTCACGTACGCGATCGAGGGCGCCGAGGATGTGGAGACCGGAGATGACAAAGTGGGCGAGAGTAAGGCAGTTGATCTCTTAGGCTTGGTAGTCAGATGGTAAGAGATGGTACATCTAGACCTGGCAAAATGTTACACGACACGATAACACGACACGAAACGACATGATAATTTGCGGGTTTGGGTCCGCGATATCGGGTCGGGTTGATATCAGTGTCACACGATAAGACACGATAAGAAAACGGGTTGAAACGGGTTGGAACACGATAACACGATGGGTCACGATAAGACACGATAAGAAAAATATTAATTTAATTATAGTTAACTTTTTACATTACTTTTTTTTTTAGTTTTAGAAAACTATAAAATTCATATTTTATTTCATTGAAAAATTACAATTTTTATATCTATTTATATATTAATATTTTGTTTTATATTCTATATTTTTTATTACTTATATTAGATGTACAATTTCTGTTTGATTTATAATATTTTGAATATTTTTAAATTTATAATTGAAATGCATATTTTGTTTTTCAGTTACGATAAATATTTAATATAGCTTTAATTCGTAATATTTTACATATTTTAAATTCACAATTATTATTTATGTTGAATTTTAGTATGTTAATATATATTTTTTAAAATGTTTAACATATTATTTGAATATGTATTTAGGTTTAATAGACATGAATTGATAATGATTTATCATTTGACAATATATATTAATTTAAATAAAAAAAAATAAAACACTCACGTACATGTCTAGTAAACACGAATAAAACACGACACGAACACGACACGACACGACACGAACACGGTTCAACACGAAAACTTAACGGGTTGGGTTCGGATGAACAAAATTTGACACGACACGAACACGGTTCAACACGACACGTTGCCAGGCCTAGGTACATCATCTCCAGGAACGTCACGTGGCGATCCCTGTCGAAGAAGTTGGAAGATGAAGACGGAGAATTCAATGGGTCCCAGACAGAATCCATGACCGAGATGTGAGAAGCTCAGGGGGCAAGGTAGGATTAAGGGTTTATGATATTTCGAAGCTCTGGGGGCCAAATATGGCTTTAGCTTTGGCTTTGCCTCAAAAACAGTTGGAAATTGAAAACCAAAACCATAAGAATTTCCTTTACTTCCCTGTTGAAATGTCCTTTGCTTTCTTCTCTGAAGCAATTATACTTGGTGGGCTTCCAAGGAATTAAAAGTGAGCTAAGAAATTTTATTTTAATTTATTTTATTATTATTATTTTTTTTTAGAAAAAAACATTGTTATGAATATGGATGCTACCATTCTGTTATTATTTTGTAATTCACATAATAATTCTCATCAACAAAGATTTTGTGTAATCTGTGTAAAACATTGTTAACTATTTATATATTGTAACTATATTGTATGAAAAAAGAAAATACATATGTAATAAGATGAGATTTCTCCAATTTTTTTTCAAATTTCATAATAAGATGATTTTTTTTTTANCACGACACGACACGAACACGGTTCAACACGAAAACTTAACGGGTTGGGTTCGGATGAACAAAATTTGACACGACACGAACACGGTTCAACACGACACGTTGCCAGGCCTAGGTACATCATCTCCAGGAACGTCACGTGGCGATCCCTGTCGAAGAAGTTGGAAGATGAAGACGGAGAATTCAATGGGTCCCAGACGGAATCCATGACCGAGATGTGAGAAGCTCAGGGGGCAAGGTAGGATTAAGGGTTTATGATATTTCGAAGCTCTGGGGGCCAAATATGGCTTTAGCTTTGGCTTTGCCTCAAAAACAGTTGGAAATTGAAAACCAAAACCATAAGAATTTCCTTTACTTCCCTGTTGAAATGTCCTTTGCTTTCTTCTCTGAAGCAATTATACTTGGTGGGCTTCCAAGGAATTAAAAGTGAGCTAAGAAATTTTATTTTAATTTAATTTATTATTATTCTTTTTTTTTAGAAAAAAACATTGTTATGAATATGGATGCTACCATTCTGTTATTATTTTGTAATTCACATAATAATTCTCATCAACAAAGATTTTGTGTAATCTGTGTAAAACATTGTTAACTATTTATATATTGTAACTATATTGTATGAAAAAAGAAAATACATATGTAATAAGATGAGATTTCTCCAATTTTTTTTCAAATTTCATAATAAGATGATTTTTTTTTTATTATTTACTAAAGTTTTGTTTTATTAGATTTTCTTTCTAAGTTTAAATGAGACAATATGGTAACAGTTTATTATGGATAAGAACTAAAATCGTTATATCAATCTAATATAGATAAAGTAATTTAGTATCAAAAGATACTCTTTTTTCTTCATCAAAGCTTTGTTTTTCTGATAAAGTTTTGATGGATCAATTAAACATCTTTAAGCACTAACAGTTTCACAAAATGACAAAAATCACATTGACTATACTTTTTTTTTTCTTTGTTAAAGTTTTTTTTCCACTGGATTATCCTTACATTGTTTTAAAGAAGCATATTAGATATACACATGAATATTTTAATTTTCCTTTTCCTATAGTTTTGCCATACTGGATTTTTCTAGCAAAGTTGTAATAAAACATATCCCATAATATGTCATAAATATAGATGTAGATACTACCATTTCATCATCACTTTGTAGCTCACACAATTATTCTCATTAACAAAAAAATTGTGTAACCTATGTAACTATCCTTATAGTTATTGGCGAAGTCGGCCATGAAAGCGGTGAAGTTTGATGGTGTGGAGTCCATGGGAAGGTGCTGAATGTGATATTGAATGATGGAAAGAGATTGAAGAAGAAAATGGAGGAGAGGGCTAGGTGGGTACAAGGCCATGATAGGGCGGACAACCTTTACAAGTGGCACGGAGAGAGGAAGACCTCCTGCAAGGACTTTAAGAGGGTTCTGGAAACCTTTAATGGTGAATTGGTATTGAAAGAAATAAGCATGCTTTATCTGTGAATGGCTTCTAACACCTTTAATGGAGAATTGGTATTGAAAGTAATAAGTACGCTTTATCTGTGCTCATCATCTACAGGGTATGAGATATTCTTTAAAAACATTAGTTAGAAAAGATAATTTATGGGAAGTATTTTATGTGAATTTCTATTGTTTCATAGAAGAGTAACTTTGTGCAAAATCATGTGAAATATATACATGGTAGTATTGCTTTTGATTTGATGTTATTTCAAACTTTATGTAGTATATTTGCTTTAGCAGTGTTAATATTGTATGAATGTTTCCTCTTGTATGTTCTTAATTAAATTTGACAGCCTTCTCGGAGAGAATATTATTGAGCATCATTACAGGTACCAATCGCACAATTGTCAGTGATTTGATCACCCACAATTTAGTGTATGATTGTTGGTCTTATTTTTCCCTTGGTTTATGTACTTCCCTTCTATGTTTTATTCCCTTTCTCTTTATTTGACTAAATTCATTGTAGTAAGTGTGTGTGTCTATATATACACACTAAATGAAAAACGTTTCTTCATAAAAGAGAAGAAACCCTTTGAAATATTTTCTTCATTATTTAGTTTTATCTTGGTATCAGAGCAATAACAGATCTGGCTCGGAACAACAATGGCAGAAAAGAGTATTGAATCTTCTAGTGAAACACAAGGATGATCCCTTTATTATTCATCACTCTGACAGCCCCACTGCTTTCTTGGTTTCTCCATTTCTTTTGGGGGACAACTATGGTTCATTGTCTCATGCAATGACTATGGCACTTCGTGCAAAAAATAAATTTGGTTTTGTAGATGGATCAATAACGCAGCCAACGAAAAACAATGAACTCTATCAATGAAGACGGTGCAATGATTTAGTGGGTCATGGATTCTTAATTCCAAAGAAAGTGAAATTTGTGGGAGCATTCTCTATGCTGAAACAACCAAAGAGCTTTGGCTTGATCTTATGATACATTTACGCAAACTAATGTGTCAAAAATTTATCAATTGAAACAGTCAATTTTCCAAAGCTACACAAGGTGACTCTTATGTCTCTAGTTATCTTACAGAATGAAAGCTCTTTGGGATGAACTTAGCTATTTTTCTATTTTGCAGCCATGCGCATGTGGTCATGCATGGGAAAGCTCAAGCTGCAGCTCTCCAACAAGATCGGGCTATGGAATTTCTCCAAGGCTCATATGAGCAATATTCCACACTCTGTAGTCAAATCTCATTGATGGAGTCATTTCTAAATGTCACTAAGATATACTCTGTAATGCGACAAGAAGAAAAATAACAAGAGATACAGTCTTCATCTTCCTCCATTACAACGCCAGAAACTGTTGCCCTTAATGTTAAATCCGACCAGCCATATCACAGAAACATGTCCTGAAAACAATGGTAAGGAAACTCGAACAAATCAGTGGGCGGCTAACTGTAAAAGTCATGGAGGAGATAATCGGTGAAAGGGAAAGCCACGAATGCATTTCAACCATTGTGGGATGGACAATCACACTAAAATTTTTTGCTTTAAGCTCCATAGGTATCCAACTGATAGGCAACGAAAGTAAAATTTCAATATGGGTCATTCTAAATCCAATGACAAAGCAATGGTATCTGCACCTTTAATCACACCAGAGCAATATAATCATATATTGGAAATGCTTTCATCAAGTAGAACAAACTCCAATGTTAATTCGTCAGGTCTAGCATTATCTACTCCCATCTATTTCTACTTGGATAATTGACACCGGGGCAACAAATCATGTGTTCTTCTTTGTCTTTATTCTCTTCGTATGCACTTTGCAGTACTTTATCTCATGTTCAACTACTAGATGACACTAATGCCAAAGTCACTCATATTAGAGCTGCTCTGCAAAACTCGTATTTGATCATGTTTATTATATTCTATATTTTAAATTCAATATTTTATATGTTAGTCAACTCACAAATTCTCACAAATATTCAATCATATTTTCTCGTGATCAATGTATTTTTCAAAACCTGTTTGTGAAGAATACGATTGAAGTTGGCAATGTGCATGGTAGACTTTATTACCTACAAATACCCTCATATGCTCGTCTTGTTACTAGATCTACTAGTATTGATCCTTGGCATTGGTGGCTTGGGCATACATCAAACCATCGCCTCTCTGAGTTCGCTGAAAAAATTCCTTTAATTTCTTATTCAAATAATTATGTTTGTGACATTTGTCCTCAAGAAAAACAAACTCATCTAAGTTTTCCTACTTATGTTATTTCCGCTCGTAGACCTTTTCAATTAATTCATTGTGATATTTGGAGTGCTTTTTCCTAGCCATCAATTTCTGGTGCTACATTTTTCCTTAATTTTGTGGATGATTTTTCATGTTGCACTTGAACTTTTCTCATGCGTTTTAAATCTGATAAAATATTTCATTTAGAATCTTTTATTGCAATGGTCCAAACCCAACATCAACTTAAAATTGATAATCTCCATTCCGGTGATTGTGACATATTTTTTTCTCGAATCCAACAAGTTCATTATGATAATGG
>QANX01007602.1:5571-50134 GCA_003254975.1 Ochetophila trinervis
TTTTTTTTTTTTTTTTTTTTCCTTTTAGAGTGTCAAACCATGTTTGTGGGTAGAAATATCAATTGGTAACCCTAACTGTTCCTTTCAAGATCTAATCGCCTTTTGCTTCAATGCAATAAATTATTTTAGAGGGAAAGACAGAAAAATACTGTTCGTGCTATATTGTTTGGCCAAATTGCAAAAAAACAAAACACTAAAAAAAAAATTAAATAAACAGAAAAAAAATTCCTACCAGTAATATATACACTCTTGACTATTATGGTATGTATGTATAATATATATATATATATATGTTTATTCATTATAAATAGTGATTATATATATTGGAAAATTTTATATAGCATGCAAACATTTGGATATCTGGATTGTTACTAAATTTATTTTTAGTGACAATATTTATTGTTGAACTGTCACTAAAAACATTTTTAGAGACAATCTACACATCCAGATGTCTGGATTTCATAATCTCCCTGTATATATATTTTATAATTCCATTTTTAAACAAAGAAGATGTCATTTTCAGGTATCTATAACAATTGAAAAAAGAAAGAAAGTATATACATATATATTTCCCTATCATATTCATCTTATTTATTATAATAAACATAGTGATATATATTATAATTTATTTTTAAACAAATTAAAGAATTTATCATTTTCAACTAACCTATAAATGAATTGCAACAAAAAAAATATATCGATCTTTCCATTAGAATTCATTATAGTAGTACTACTGCATTATTTACTTAATTATTTAATTTCTTTATATCTATATTTTCTTTGTCACTAACATAAATTGTTATTTCCCAAGAAAAACCCTTCCCCTGAATGTATGTTTTCTACCTAGTGCTAAATCGATCATACAAACAATATCCTTTTAGTGTATTTAAACAATTTAAATATATTTAAGTGGATCATAAAATAATATATTTAATATATATAGTTTGATAAAATGAGAATGAATCAATTGGACTTTTCAGATAGAATATGTCTTTTAATTCAATGAGCCAACTATAAATTACAGAGAATGTGTCCAAAGATTTGCTTCACTATAAAAATTAATAAATAAACAATCCAGTTCCACTGCTGTCACAAAGTAATTATGTAAATGAGTTACATAATTATGCCTAATCTACACATAAATTTTTTAACATTCCGACCAGTTATTTTATCCACAAATTGAAGAAAATAAATATATAATTTTCATGGTAGGCTTGAAAATGAAACACAATTGCAAACAGTAAAGTTAGATAAAGGCAAGAGAGATATGTCCCTTTACCTAACATTTAAATTAAATGCCTCACAAAAAGACAGCCCCCACATTATTGGACAATTTTAAGACATCCCACCATTTATTCATAATAATGGATAGTCATAGTCCCTATCCTCCCTTCAACCAAGCAAATGCAAAAAAAAAATGTAATAATAATAATAATAATAAACAAAACAAAACAAAACAAGAAAACCAATAGAAATTGCAGAAAAGTAATCTGGAACTTCAATAATTAAACTTGGTCCTACATTAGATTTATCTAGCCCTTTTGAAAAAGGAGTATAATAATAATAATAATAATAATCATCTAACTTTTTGGGACCATATTATTGCATTTTTTTTTTTCATTTTGGTAGGACTTTAATCTTCAGAAACAAGTTGGCGTTTTGGGATCTGAAATGTCTGTTGGAAAATAACAAAATTACATTTTATAAATTATGATGAATTTCAAGGTTAATAAATATTTGAAAAGTCTAAATTTAATTGCTTGTCAAATGATTTATACCATAAGTTCAAGACAAAAATTAAGAGCTTGGGGCTCATAAATTAAATTAATTACATAAATCTATTTGAATAATAATATATAAATGGAACAAGGGATCAATTTCAATATTTGTGGTTTTGCCTTATCCCAACCACCGGAGATGGACAATACAGATAATGTTTTAGGTACTCAAAATCTAAAGGGATTTCTCATGTCTCAAATGGAAACAATGTACTTGAGTCTAGGTTGTGTAAGTCACCCAATTTTTTTTTTAAAAAAAAAACATAAATAAATAAAAAGTCTAGATTGTGTACCATCAAAGAAATACAGGCCCACATAATTAATTAAATATTGGGGGAATTGAATCAAACTTGGATTTGTTCTTATATTATTTATTCGATGGTTTTGATTGATTGCTAGCTAGCTCTGGTACATTGAACAAAAGGCCAATTGCTTCTTTTTCTTCTTTTGTTTGGTTAAAAAGGCCAATTGTTTCTTACTTGCTGATTTTATTAAAGTTATCCATGTATCTGATTTGCCTAATTTTTTTTTTTCCTATGATGTCAATTTTTAGGAGATAAACCCTTTCCCTAAACAACTTCTTCTCCAAGTAGTTAATTAGTTTAATTTCAATTAATTATTATAAAAAAAGTCTCAAAGTCTTAAAAACCAGTTAGATATGAAAGAGTGACAATTAAAATGCCTTTTTTTTTTTGGTTTTACATACCTATAGGGGGGACTCCAATTTTAAATCATTGACCCTACCAAAAATATTGTTGCATGGACCATTTTATAATATTTGGGGGTTTTATTTCTCATCCATTGCATCATATTGACCACTGACTTGGAATGTATGAAACCCTTTTTCAAAATCCTATCAGCTGCTTATAATAGTGAAAGTCTTAGCTTTGCCAATTCCATGTGAAAATCCCAAAAAACTCTTCTTCTTCTTCTTCTTTCTTTTTTTGAATAAGGGGGTTTCATGATTAAAATTACAAGGGCAGTCAAATTACTTGGCCCATTTTATGTCTGCTGCTTTGAAAAATATTAGCTGGATTCAATATTTCCAAAAACCAGTTTCCATTATTGATATTTCATAAATGTTGCGAATGTATTAATGCAAAAAAGGGATTTAGATGTATTACAAATTTTATTTCCTTTAAATATAAAGATATAATATGAGAATTGATAAACAAATTAATTCACTTTTCTAAGAGAATCTAATAAGAGTATCACATATTTTTAAATGATTCAGTTTTTCACTAATTTTCTCTAAAACAGGCTTCTGTTGAAAAGGAGGAAAAAATAAAATTCCAAAAAACAAAAAATACTTTAAAAATTTAGACTTTCTGGGGAAGCAATTAAGGAATTGTTCTTTTGTTTTTCATTTTTATGCTAGAATCCAAGTTCCAAAAATCTAAGAATCCTGATAAAGACAGGGCAAAGATGCTATGGATGCAAAAATGGTCCAATTTGGATTCCAAGGAGTACTATGACATTTTTTTTTTGGTAATCATGGAGTACTATGACTTGTTTGGCCGTCTTGGTGCTTAGAACATTTGGCTTTAATTACATGGTCAACAAGGAACATATAAATATATTACCAAAGATTTGTTGAGCACAGGAAGGTAGTATCTGTGGATATATATAGTAAATCTGATTAAACCATTTTGGTTACGAAGTTTTTGGTTTTTTTAATAATATTTCAGGTTCTGCTGATTTTTTGATGTTGAAGGTTGTGAAAATTGGAATTGACGATCTAACTAAAACAGATACCTTCATGTCTATTATTTAATACAAGTCTCTGAAAGCAATTATTTCGTGGATAAGAAATACTAATTAATTAATTAAGCAACTAGATGTGTGATATATGAATTTCTAAGGATTAATTGTGTAGTATGGATGCAATTAGAATATTTAATGATGCTTTTTATTTGAAAGATCATTATTTTTAGAATAAAAATCATTTTTAATTTTTTTAATTATAATTGTCTATAAAAAAATTTGTATAGCATTCGAATTTATAATTAAAAAAAAGTGAGTTTAATTTTTTATATTTAGAGTGTCAAATTTATTTTTTTATTTTATTTTTTTATTTATAAAGCCTATTAAAATTACAAAAAAAAGTGGTATGAATTTTTTAAATAGAAAAACAAATCTTTATTTTAATTTTAGAGAAAATAATGTCAAATTAATACAGTTTGTTTGAAGATTGAAAAAAATGAAAAGTCATCTGACTACCCTTGTAATTGTTCACTCTTCAAAACCTTTTTTTTTTTTTTTCTTCTTTTTGTTTTCCCCTTTTTGTTAAAAACTTTGAAATCATGGAGTTATTATATTGACTTTTCATCAAGCTGAACCCTTGCTTTTAGAATCTCTGGTTTTACATTTGTTTTTAAGTAAGCAGTATTGGAATCAAATACAAATTAAAAAAAAAAAAATCAGTTAGTATTGGAAAAATGCTAATCATAATGAGACAGAAGTACTGATAATTTTTTTTATTATTAAAAAACTCTTTAATACCAAATATATATATATTTTTTTTTTCTTGAAACTTATATATAGGAGATCTCATGAGATATTTGACTCAAAAGCCTTCTAAAAAGTCAAGATTGTTAAAGTAAATTATATAAATATATCGTGGAGCAGCTCTTGGAAGGTTTAAATATTCAAAGCAGCCTTTCATATATAGGTGATGCCAAATTCAAATATATCACTGTAATACTATTTTATACGAGGCAAATTCATCATCTGATAAAACCTGTTTATATTTGACCCGAAAAAAATAACAAGATAAAACCTGTTTCTCATCAGTCTAAGGAAAGATTTTTGGGTAAATTAAAACGTTATTCTTTTCTTATTTAGCTGAAATGGCAAAATTATCATAGCTTGAAATATTAATTTGCAGTTTATAGAAAACAAAAACAATACTTGAATACCAGACACATGTACAACACTTTATGCACATGAAATCTATATATAAACATCTTGTTTGCTAGGATTATATTTTATATGACTTTTAACATGTAAAATTTTGGCTTTCGAGCCTTAAAAGTCTTTTTTGAGAGTTTTTATATAATTTTTTTTAAGAGTTTTAGACCTCTAGAATAATTTAAAACCAAAATAAAAAGGACAATGAAATATAATTTATTAAAAAGCTTTTCTGATAAAAAAAATTATAAGAAAATAAATTAAAATCAAAAGTTATTTTAAAAAAAAAAATAAAAATAAAAATAAAAAACTAAGGGTACACCGTTTACAATGGATTTTAGTTAATATTCAAACCGATCTAATATATATATTTTTTATACTGTTCAATTCAATCCAAATGTAAAAAAAAAAATCTAATTTAATCCTGATTATAATTTGTATCTATTTGGATTGGATTCAATTTTTATCCAATCCTATCTAATTTTCCATATTTCAATTTGAATAAATTTTATGCAAAAACTTTATTAGCTATAAACATCTATTCTATGTATAAATCATTATAAAAAAAACTACCAATAATATGAAATCAATGTAAAAACAACAAACACATACTATAACACCAAAGCTGAATTATTTTGTTCCATAAAACATAAAGTAATAATATGAAAAGGGTCTAAATAGGCTAAATCATAGACAACCAACAATTACATCCAAGCTTTCTTATGACAAGAATTCAAGCTTTAAAAAAAAAAACAATGCAAATACCTAATAGATGTTTAAAAAATATTATATAATTATTGGAAAATCATTTGGATTAGTTATTTTGAAACATCAAAACTGATGATCATTTCAACCTAATTGGATTTAAAAATTTGTAATCCAATCCAATTAAATTTTGTTGAATTAATTCAATAAAACCAAATTAGATAAGATTGGTAAGTTTCATTGAATCAGTTATAATTTTGTATATTCCTATAAAAAAACTAGCTAAAATCCGGTTGAGTTGAATTAGTCCAACCTTGTAAAACCCTAATCTCAAACTGTCCTGACATATATAATTGGAGTCGTAAAAATTATATCATTTCACCATCACGTGTTAAGTTGTATTAAGGTTCATTTTTTTTTATATAATTGTATTATAATCAGAATCGAAAATTATGAGAAGACAAGCATGCAAGACAAAATTAAACGGAATAATGGGAGATTAAGTGGTAGTATCTAATATATTATTAATTAGACAAACAGACCCAATTATGTGGGAAAAGATACAGAAGGTCTTATTTTTATTTTATAGTGAAAATATAGATATATACTATTGGGATATTCTACTTCCACGACGTTTCTGGTTTTGAATCTTTTGGGGTTTTGCCCCAATAATTAACTTTGGCATAAGAAATTTGACCTATTTATATGTATTATAATATTAATTGAAGTATCATTACATATTAAATATTCCATATGTATTAGTTTGACGTACTGCTTTCAACTTATTCGAATTTCAGAACCATCAAACTTGGCCTCCAATGAGAGAGAAACCCAAATAACATCTCTTGCGGTCCTCCCAAACGACATGTCCTCCAATGAGAAAAATGATTGATTAATTGATCAATAAGAAAACTAATTAATTTTTAAATTTTTAAAGTTTTTATTAATTAATTTTAAAATCAATTTTTATTAAAATACAATTAATTCTTTAATTAATTTCATTTAGTCCAAAGAGATCAGGACTTTATTATTGAATTTGTTTACATAGAAGTCTTTACAATTAATTTGTATAATTGATATTTTTTAATTTGAAAAAAATTGCACATTTGTCCAATTTAGTTAAAATTGACAAATTTTGTTAACTTATAAGTTACGCAGATAACATGTGACCTTCATAATTAATTTTTTTATTTTTTATTGTATCAAAAATTATAAAAAAAATTAAAATTACAAAATATGAAAAAAAATTAAAAATTCATTTATTTATTTTCTTTTTGTTGTCATAGAAGTTTTTGTAAAAAACATTAAAGTTCATTTAAACCATTCATTGTAGTATATGAGGTTGACATTTTCTTTTTCTTTTTTTTTTAATAATTAAAAAGCCTTTCGAAGTTGTTATTTTATTTTTATTTTTATACGTCCGAAGATGTTAGAATTATTATCTAAGAGCTACTAGATGGCTTTTGGAAATTTGATCCCATTTTCTAACACAAAAGTTGATACAATGCTTATTCATTTGTTTAAATTGTGTTTTGAGTGTTCTCACATGAACGATCTAATGACAAAACTACTGTTTTTTTTATTAAATAAAAGTTTAAAATTTAACTTCCCTAACCCAACATTAGAAAGAAAAAAAAAATGTGTCGAATTAAAAGTTTGTTTTGATTTGTAATGTTGAAATTAGGACAAACTTTAGAGTATCTATATGAAATATTTTCTATAGACCAAAACTTAAAGAATTGGACCACGTTTAGTTTTACAAATGGAGCAAAATCTTCGAAACAAAATCAACCCTTTGACATAGAAGATCTAGTCATTGCGGTAATCCATACGATTGTTTATTTGAATATATATTCATAAATTTTCTTTTTCTAGTACGTAATCAATGAATATGAACGGAATTTGGTGAATGGAGTTTGGCAATATTTGGCAAGCAGATACAATAAACTCAAAACTGCTTTTCCCTAACATCATTCATGATTTTTCGCATCATTTGACCAAATGAAACAACCTAATAATCTAGACCAGAGTAGCAGAGAAAGAAGACAAAAATTGGGATTTTTATTTTATTTTTTTATTTTTGATAAAATGTTAATATCTTGGCATAAAATAATTGACTTTACAATTAGATGTTTGCCTCTCTTGAAGAAATAAAAAGGCCTTCACTATCACCTCGAACAGTCCCGAGTTCAAATTGGGCTAAATTAGTCACTATCAAAACAGTCTAATTAATAATAATTATTGGTGACTTTTTTCAAACTTTGAGTTCGAAACTCAGTGAATAATTTCTCCTCCGCAATTTTTAAAAAAAGAAAAAAAGAAAAAGAGCTAAATTAAATCCCATTGTGATCAATTTCTTTTAGATTTATATGTTTATTGGAAAAAAAAAGTAAAATAGAAAATACATTATAACTATGTTATTATCAACGTAATTTGGTTTTTTAAACCAATAAAACGAATTTTTTTTTTGAAAAATATGTATATAATAAATATTTTCAGAAGTATGTACTCTTTTAAAATGATTTGAGGTTATATTTTTATGAAGTCCATATATTTAAGCGTGATGTGTGGGTCATTACTTAAGATATTAATTAGCAAAGTTAAATTATAATATTAACGACTTGACTAGTACATTTTTTTTTTTTACTTTATCTTCTAATCTTGTATTATTTGATAAAGGAAAAAGCATAGAGTTCAAGATACTAAAAAGAACGAAAATTACAATAACATTCTGTATATTTCATAGAATTTTCACATTATATCTTTTATATATATTTTTTTTTGGTGAAGTTATCTTTTATATTTTGATTCTATGTAAATTCATCATTTCATTTTAAATTTAAAGTTTCTATAACGATAATTTCACAATAATTAAAAAGTGGATGAGTATTTATGACTTTTTTTCATAACAAACTTATTTTATGTATCATCGAACTAAAATGTGGTACATAATTTAGCTTCAGTGGGCATGTTAAGGAAAAAATAATCAAAAACTGAAACGACAAAAGATCTTAGGAACATAAAGTTGTATATTTCAAAACAATTTAGCATCGAAACTATCGCCCCTACACATACACAGAGTTCAATAAGACATGTTAGTAAAGATTTACGTAATTTTTTTACATAATTAATTTTTATGAGTTTAAGTCTCCTTCCCTAACACTCAAGAACCATCAATTGTGAGATTGATTTGAATTCAACTGAATTATTTTAAATTTAATTAGATTATCTTAGATTTAACTAAATTTAACTAAATTATATTTAAAATGGTTTAGTATTTTATTTGGGCTCAACTGTTCATCTCCGTTGCTACCGTACGAAAAGCAGAGAGTTTCTAGTGATATGGATCTCCAGCGTAAACTCCTACTGAGTTGAAAAGATGCATGAGTTTGACTCATTCATTAGATAACTCTTGAACCTATAACCCACTACGGATAAGATTTTTTTTATTAACCAAAAAAAAAAAAATTCCAAATGACCGTACTTGCTATGAGGTTGGTCATGGCGATGCTTCTACCATTGGTGACTACCATTGAGTGATCTAAAACCCTTTCCAAAAACCAAATAATAGTAATAATAATAAAATACTGATTGTGCCATTGCAGCATTTCAAGATGGGACTGTTGGATTAGCATTTGTGGTTAGAGATCATGAAGGAAAGCGTTTTGGAATGCTATTTCTAGCTGTAATGTAGACATGTTGCCTAAGAATATGAGATTTTTGTACATCTGTCCATTTTACCATAATTTTAACTATTTATGTCTATTATTTTGTTATTTAGCTGTTCATATCCACGACCACTTCATCAATCTAATTATGCACGTACCCACACTACTTTAACTATCTCATTTAACTACGTTTAGAATGTTAAGCAGATACTGTGGCAATGCTTGCTACTGATATTTTGGGTTATATTGTAATCTTTCCTGCTGGGAGGTTTGCGCTATACCTAAAGAAATAAAATCCTAGCCTATTTTTGACCATGTAATTTAATGTCTGAGTTTTTGGGCTGGGTTTTCAAACATTCTATGCTAGGTTTTGGAGGATTGAATTTTTCTGATACAATTGGAGGAGCGACCACCAATCTCCAAAGCCGTAGGAAGTCTTAGGTCAAAGTTTGCCTTCTAGAGACCAAGAAAAAAAGGTCTCAATTGGAAAATTAAAAGATGAGTTTAAAAATTCATATAATTAAGAAATGAATAGAAAAAGCTTTTGACGGTAGGGGTCTTTTTAATGGCCCAATGGCCACCACAAAAAGGCCTAAACTATAAATTGGTAACATTATTAATAAATTAGGTAATGTTTTTTTTTTTTTTTTTTTTTGATGACTAGTTTGAGGTTGCATTGGGGTCACAGTGGGGAAAAATTGCAGAAGGAGAGTGAGGGGTTCTTGGTCATGTAGAATAAAAAATAAAAAAATTATTATATGTAACAGTTATGTCATATTTTCACTTTCATTCATATGCAACAACATAAATTTAAAAATTTATAATTATGCAAAACGTCGCTAAATAAGTTTTCTATAAATATTATTATGTGTTTGATAATAAATAATTTGTTACACCACACTGCGTATGTGACAATTGTGTATGAAAAATTTAAATAGGGGGTATAATGGGAAACTCCTCAGAATTTTGGACAAAACAAAAAGTTTTTAATTAGGTTGGGCGTTGTATCATATGGGTCCCATTCTAGTCGATATTGGGCCAAAAATATTACAAATTGATACGGCCCAATATTACTCTTATGGGCTGATTAGAGAAAAGGCCTGCAATCCCTGATAGGTTTATTTTCCTCCATGTTCGTCTCCTCTCTCCCTATGTCTCGCTCACTGTATCTCCTCATTCAATCTCTATGCCACGATTCCATATCTGCTGGTGAGAAAAGGGAATGGCTTTGTGGTGTAGGGTCAGGCAATCCAAGCTTAAGCACTTGTACCGCCATTTCAAAAGTGGCCCTTTTGGATCTTTGCTCAATTCTACTGTTTCAAATACGAAACCATGTGTTTCTTCAGAGAACCCATATTTCTTCTTTCTCAATAAACCTACTGATTTTTGCAACAACATGAGGTTTTTTGCTGCTCCTGTTCAGGTAATGATTTGGAATAGCTAGTTGCTTATTGGGTAGTTAGTAATCTTTGATAAAGTTTAGATTTTGGTGCTTTTTTTTTTTTTTCCCCCCCTTGTATTTTTGTCAGTTGTATTGGTATATTGTGCTTCTCCACCCCCACTTTAGTAATGTCATTACTGAGTAATTGAATTTTCAATTACTGGGGTATGACTGAATTTAGATAATCATAGCGGTATAATTTGTAAGTTATCTCATTATTGTTGTTGTTGGGTAGTCTGTAACTCTGGTAGAATGCTTGAAGTTTATGTTTTTATATTGCATAACTTGTGAGTTACTTTGGGAATTGTTGATGGTTTATAGTGGTGCTGCGTGGTGTGCAGTTTCAGGTTAAGCAAATGGAGAAGGATCCGAGTGGACCGCGATTAAACGAGCAAATTAAGGCTGAGGTTGTTCGGCTTGTGATGGAAAACGGTAAATCATCATTAGATGGCAGATCATTATGCATCCAAATGCATATTTACATTTCAACCTTTTGAATATCCACATTATATATATTTTTATTCTGTTGTTGGTGATATTTTTAATGTGAAATAGTGTGTTAAAAACACTTGAAATTGATAGAAAAGAAACTGAGGATAAGGCAGCGTTGGCAAAAGAAATAAAGACTATGAACTCTTATTTTTTAGATTCCAAGTAGACCAACCAGTCTCATGATTTAATTATTGATCTGCACAGACTTGGGTATTGGGTGTAGAGTGCATGTCTAGTGTTGGCTTTTTTGTTTCCTAAAGTTTTTCCATGTATTTGAATTGTCTGGTGGTGCATACTTATCAGCGGCCAAGTGGCAGATGCAAGTATGGCAAAATGAAGCAAATGGTCCATGTAACATAGATTAGGAAAGCATAAGAGGTTTTTGAGCATTTTAGAGTGAAGACTATGCTAGTAATAGTATAAAATGCTTTAAGTAAAAGAGAAAAATAAAGAATAAGCTCTTGTTATATGAATTAAAAAACTACTTTCTACTTTTTTTGAAAAATGCTGTTAAAAATTGTTGCTTTTAAATTAAGAGACAGTTTTTTAATTCATGGCCAAACAACTCTTAAGAAGCTGCTATAAAATTGTTTTCTTCCAATGAAATTGTGAACATGTTGCAAATATGCTTGCTGCTAATGAAAAAGGTGGAGTTTCAGTTTTGATGCATTTTGGTAATCTATATGGCTGTAGTGAATTGTCTGCTTCTGTAATTCTAATCTATCTCTGCATGCAGAGCATGCAATTGTCTCAAGGCGTGAGGCTCTGGATCGTGCTAGGAAACTCAAGCTTGATTTAGTCGAGGTATATATTTTAATTTATTGTGGTAATGTTATTTGTTCTATAATTTAACAGAGCCTTTTCCCCAAGTGCATTATTAATGTAATTAAGCAAAAACAAATGGGTATAGACAAGCTGCATGAGTGCATGAAAACAAACAGAAAATGAATGAAGCTACAAAGTCCTAAAAAGAAATTATAGAGAAAATTTAACTAACTGCTAGTATGGAAAGATCAAAGCGACTGATCCATACGTACTTCACAAGGTGGTTTATATTTTATTTATTTTTATTTTGTGGACATTTTTATTGCTTGTGAGGTTTGTTTTGGTTGGTAAGATTTTGCGTCTACAATTTATCCCAACCTTACCCAGGAATATATCTTTAACTTAGGGGCCCCTATTTTGATCCTCCACTAAATCCAAGACATCCAAGACTACTTTCTATCTGTGTACTGCTTGCTGCCGCCCAACTCAATTGTCTTTGGGGTCACCTATCTTGTTATGCCTTACCTTCATGGGGTCCTAATCCAGCATAAGTGGCATGCACCTACTGAAAACAAATACTGAACATGCTATAAGTTCAACCTTTTTTTAATTTGCTGGAATCGAGAAGTCCTTTTTGAGTGTGGCATTAAGTAGCTTCTATGAATTGAATAGTAGGCTACATGTAAGTTTGTGTGTGACCACGGAGAATGTTGCGTGCATGCTTTTAAAAACACTAGTATATTCAGATTATTTAACTATTATTATTAGCTACATCTTAGGTATGGGTATTGTCATTGTGTCTTGTGCATGAAGCACATTATCAAAAACTTCAGTTCTTATTAAACTGATAACTTTTGATTTTTGTAACTCGTTTGTTAGCATAAAATGTATATAAATTAACTTTGTTCACTTATATTTGACAGGTTCAGGGCAAAGCCGAACCACCTGTCTGTAAAATAATGGACTTTCATAAAGAGAAGTATCAGAAAAAATTGAGGGAAAAGGATCGTGCAAAAGTTAAGGTACTGTATAGTGTTGGTTTTATTACCTTGTACTGTGTTGTTGCAATGAAGAATCAATATGCTTATGCAAAAGAATGATTTTGACAAATCTTGTTAGGTGGTAAAACTAACGAGCATTATTAAGACTTAATAGAAAATGCATCATATTGTTTTTTTATAACAGAAATCAATTATATTGTCAAACTTATAGCTGGTAGAGCAAGAGAAAGATAACTGATATAATGCTCTAAATTAGCTTCCAAGAATCAAGATGAAGTTCATGATTTCCTTCCCCTCCCCATACCCTTGTGTAAGATTCCTTATAATCTTTCTTAATGCATTAGCAAATTGATCTTGTGCTTTGAGCGGTTGCCTAGGGACAATAGCTAACACCTAGAAAACCTTAGCATTGTCATCTAGGCTCATCCAGGTTATTCAAGTTTTTAGTTAATCAATTAATAGGAAAGAATTTCAAGATTATGGAATCATTTTAAATATGTTAATGGAAATAGATTTGGATTGAAATTCTGTGAACAAAATGAAATTGTGGAAGTGCTTTCCACTTTGTGCTTTTACTTTCCTCTAGTTTGTGCTTATTTATGACTGAATCAAGAAAGGGGTAAACAGTTTCATATTATCAATAATATACAAATTGAATTGCTAAACTGAATGTCTCATAATAACATAATTATACTTTTTGGTTCTTGCAAGTTTTGCCTGGTTTTTATAATACTTCCAATTAATTTCTTTTTGGTAGATTGTTACAGTTTCAAACCAAAAATGTTTTTTTTTGGGAAACTTACGTGATAATTCAAATAAACTAAAATAGGGTCCATAGTTATAAATTTGTGTCTGAATTAGTCTTAGCTGCTAGTTTCTTGTTTATGTTGATTGGCTGTGCTGATGATATTGAGGTTGGAATTTGTCTTCCATGCAGTCTGAGGGGACTTTGCGAACAGGAACTACTAAAGAAATCAGGTTTTCTGTAAAAACTGTGAGTTCTTTCTTTAAATTCCTTCTTGTTAGTTCTTTTGCACCACATGCTGATGTATCTTGAAGAGATGTTGTTAATTGATAAATAGGTAGAAACACGCTTGAAAAAAATAAAGATTTTAAACCAGAAACATGTGATAGGATGCTGAAAGCAGAAACTGGTTAAGGACTTGAACAGCGATAAATGCATATATGGTTAAATGTGTTAGAGCAAGAGTTTACTATGTCTACTTTCAGTATGTTTAACTGTGTTCTAAAGTTGCCATGTAAAGTCATTAGTAGCTTAGTGCTCTGAATCATTTCATTGTTCTGAATTTCTTAGAAATTTCAAATTTTCATTTTGACCAGTCGTCGTGAATTTTCCCTCTATTGACTTCCCCCAGATTTTGTTTTCTCTCAAATGCTTAAATGAGTTCTATATTTAAGGAACTGTTTGATTTATAGCACTTAAATTCTAGCTCCTTGATTTTTTAACTTTCTTTATTTATTATATTTTTCCTATAACAATTTCTAAACCCAAGTTACAAAGGTCAAACATGATTGTTTCGTGCTTTGTTTAAATTGAAAAGAAATATGTTTGTTTAAGTTCGAGCTTTGTGGTTTTATTACAAGATTTAGAAAAAAGTAGATTGAAGGAAAAGAACTGTCACTTGTTGCTGTTGTGTAATTTTATTTTTTAGCAGGAATATATGTTTGACTATATTATATTCTATCATAGCTATCAGAAACCTACATATTTTGGGTATTATTTTGGTTCTCAATCATCTTGTTGAGTAAATTCTAGGTGTACTCATGTTATTATTTTCCCCCTTCCATGAGTGCATATGCCGATCATCCTCTGAGATTTATTTATTAATATTACATTCACATACAGCTAAAAGGGAAAACTGAACTATAACATACATCCTGCATCCGTTTTCAGGAACAAAAGGACCTACAGATGAAAGCAGATATGGTAAAGAGACTAATGGAGCAAGGTTACCGAGTGAAGGTACTTCCATTCCTTTTTTATAAG
The DNA here is from genome assembly GCA_003254975.1 of Ochetophila trinervis. Taxonomy (NCBI): domain Eukaryota; kingdom Viridiplantae; phylum Streptophyta; class Magnoliopsida; order Rosales; family Rhamnaceae; genus Ochetophila; species Ochetophila trinervis. The sequence goes on from QANX01007602.1 coordinate 20,340, forward strand.
TTTTAAAAAACTTGAATTTGTCTTAATTGATTGTTCTATAGATGTTTGCCCATTTTGCATGAAGATATAATGCTGTATTCAATAAGGATTTATCTGCTATCTGTATGAAAATTTTCAACTTTTACAAATTTGACATTTTCCCCCGGTTAGAATTGTGGGACATTGAATGGAGATGAGTTCATTTCTTATGTAAATTTATATATGTGTAACCATGCAAAAGCACCTCAAAGGAGCATGTAGATGGTTTATTATTATTATTGTTGTAATTATTAGTGACATGGAGATTGCTATTATTTCAGCCAGCCAAGTATATCAGTAATGTAACTTCCCTCTGGGAAGTCCTTCTATTAAGGTTACATGGACTAACTGTGTCTAATCGATGTCTCTTATGGTTCTAAACAGTGTACTGCCAGGGGTACTGCAGATCAGGCCTTGGAAGGAACTTTAACCCGTCTCTCTGCCTTGGTATTATTAGACTTTCCTAGTCTCCTTATAGTTCCGTCTTTCTATGCTTCACTTCTATCTTTTTCTTTTTCCTCATTTGTTATTAGAAACCATTTGCAGATTGAAGATATAGCTGTTGTTGAAAGTGGACCACATTTGGGGAAAGATGGTGCATATGTGTTGGTCAGGCACGTAAAATTCGGCCTATCAAAGAAGGGCGGTGGAAAAAAATATCAGGCTGCAGGAGATACGAGCCCTAAAGTTGAGAATGTCACTTCAAACTCTAATCCAGTTGTTGATTCTGGTGGTCCTATTGAAGATCTGGAAAAGGAGGACATAGCTAAATCCTCAAAAGCTTTGCGAAATGAAAATCTTAGGGACAAGAAGACTGCTTGGTCAGTATCAGATTCTAGTGATGATCTTGGTAACGTATTCAACTCCAGTGAAGATGCAAAGAGAGTTGCCTCAAATCCTACAATTAAACCAATGGCTGATTTGCCACATGGGCCCTCCATTCGTTCTGATAGTGATGGTTCAGTACGGCATCCCAAACAAGTTTTTGATTCTACAAAAGCACACCCAGTCACTTCCCAATCAGAGTTTCCCAATATGACTGAAAATAGATACAAAAAGAACGACGGAGTAAATCAGTTTTCAACATCTAAAGGAATGGATGATAATGGCAAGGGTACAAGAGACCCAGTCAGGTTCCAACCCAGATTTTCAAATTATGGAAGGCAACCACCAACAGATACGAACTTCTTGCCACCGACGAGGGAAAGCAGGCAAGCTGAGATCAAGGCTCCTTTATTTAGAAATTCAAAGCTTCCTCTTAATGATACAACCAAGCAAGAATCATCTGGTCCTGGTGCTCCCAGTATTCCAAGGCCAAGTTATGGAATTTTTAGTGCTCACAATGCAAGTTCTCCAGGGAAACAGGGTGTAGCAGGAGAAGTTGATAGAAATAGAGAAGAAAACCCTTATTCTGCAATAAATCCTGCAATGAGAGGGTTCACAGCAAAGCAGAACCTGCCCGGTTCAAAATCTGAAGGAAGCCGGCCTGCAATTGATAAAGGTGGACAAGGGGGATGGGGGATCTTTAGTGAATAGAGCTCTAATGTGGTGCGGAATAGTTTATCCAAGGAAAACTAGGCTGCAAATATAGCATACACTGTAATGATTAAGGCGCTAATGATATTTTGGTCAGGGTGTGTACCCATTATTTGAGAAGAACAGTATATAATTTTCCCTTCAAATATGTATCAGTTGGCATGCCCTTATATTTAACAGGCTGCAGAAACTTTTGATATTTTCTGCATGAAATTCTTTGTAGACAGTCCTTGCATTGATAATGGATTCCTCTCAGGTTTGGACCAATATTACTGTGATTACTAATGCGTTATTGCTTTTGTTGGGATTCAACGAGCGGAAGTATATGTTGCTTTGCCTCGTTCTTCTCCATATGTTGTTGCACTTTTAACATTTTTCTAAAGCCTTTCTGGGCGTGACTTTTAGGAAGTCAAAAACAGTTTTTAGAGTTTAAAAATTATTTCTGTAAATGTTTGAATAATTTTTTAAAAGTGATTTTGGTTTTAAAAGCTTTTTTAATCAAAACTAATAAAAATTAGCTTTTTTAAAAAGTTTTTTTTGAATAAACATAAAAAAAAAAAAAGCTCAGTAAAAAAAAGTCTAAATAGAATTCTAAATAGTCCTTTTTAAATTTTACTCGATTCAAAATTTGTGAGAAACAAATACCATATGACCCATTTTTTTATTGCATCAATGTTTATGTAGTTTCAACGTTTTTGCAATTTACTTTTGTGGTATCAAATTAGCAAAAAAACCCTCCTGAAAATATATGAATAATTTAGTATCAGTTTCAAATCTTAATAACAGTGAGTTTTCAATGCAATGACAAGTTCCTCTCACCCTTATTAAGGGCATAAATGGAATTAAACCCAAGAAGGGTGTTTTATGAATGTTACAAATACAAAGTAAGTTCAAACTTGTGTTGGTCTGAGCCAAAAATGTTTTGATTTTTTAAACATAAAATGTCAAGTTCAAATATTATGTAAATGAAAAAAATACTACTAAAAGAGCTCTCTCTAATTAGACCTGACTGTAGTTTGGATGAGATTAAGACTAGTTATACTAGCGGTATTTGTGGATAAACCAAAAAAAAAAATAATAAGTGAATTAAAAAAAAATACCAAGAGAATACTGGGTGTTATAGTGGTTTTCTATTCAATAACATAACGGTTTGAATAAATTAAAGGCTTACTTTCAACGACAAAATGATTTTTTTTTAAAATTTTTTTTACAAGAGAATATTAGTCTGTCTCTCTTCAGATTAATATTAATTTCAATTTTATTTTTTAAGTTTTGAATATTACATTTAGCATTTTTACAAGAAATGTAGATGAAATATTTTTGAAAGAGTGAACGAAAATAATAAAGAAGATAAATAATAATTATTTAAAATCTGAAAAAAAATTAGTAATATTTTGAACCATAAAAATTAAATTGTATTTAATTTAATCAAGTGTATGTAATTAATCTTTTTATTAGATATGCTGAACTTTTATATTTTATTATTATTTATGTTGTTCAATAAGATAGTTTTATTTTATTTACAATCTTTTGAATTCATGAAAGTATTTTTTGTCATAAAAACTATCTGAAATTATTTTGATATTTTATATTTAATTTACAATATCTTATATTGCAAAGAGAAGTATACAAAGGGTCGCGTGGCGCCCAAATTCGCGGCCTCTCTGAGAGTCTTTGCCCTAGAAAAAGAAAGAGACGCTCAAATACACAGCAACCTTGGTTGCGTAGTTTGGAGCTGGAAGTGGGAACTAAATCCCTCATCATCATCAGTATCATCTCCACCTTCTATTTATACATTCACCACTTTTTACCCCTTCATTGTCAATTTCACTGCTCTTTTGCGTTTTTTATCTGGTAATTTCTCCAAATTCTCGCTAAAACCCTTTTTGGCTGCAGAGAAATTCGTGGGAAAACTGTTAGGACATTCAGTTTCTGTTATGTGGACTGTTTATTCCTCTAGTTTCAGCCTAACTTTATTCTAATTTAGGGCTTTGTGTAGCTCTTGCTATTTTTTTTTTCCTTTACGCATTGTGGGGTTTTGGTTTTGCGATAAGAAACTGCATTTGAATTCGGGTTTAGTTACTCGAGGGCGTTGGATTGGTTTTTTTTTTTTTTTTTGTTGAATTAGGGATTTCTTATTTTGAAAGGAAAATGATTCTTATTTGGGTTTAATGGGAATTAGCGATTGTAATTTTGTGGTTGAATTTATATTTTTTGGAGCTTCTGCGACTAACTGAACTGGTAGAATGGAAATTGAGTTATACTAGCTTATAATTCAGATTGACATTTGAAAGTGTGAAGGTTTCACTTTTTTTTTTTTTTTTTTTTGTGTGTGCGTGCTTTTGTTGGTTTGTTTTTACATTTTAAAATGTTTTTCGTTGGTTGCAGATAAGCAATAAAGTTATTAATTGTGAGGCCGTTTGGTACATTGTTTTGGCAAAGTTTCAAATGGATTTTGATGAGTATGATTATTTAGAGAAGACAGTTGAAAACCCTGAACCCAAGAAAGCTAAAGAAACTGCTAATGGTAGTGATGAAGTTGTAAAATCTGGAGAGAGAGATCGTAGTAGGAGTTCAAAACATAAAAATGATGCAAAGGATAATGATGGAGAGCATCGCTCAAAGCGTTCAAAATATGATGAGTTACGTGATCATGATAGGCGCAAAGAAAGTGGCTCATCTCAGCACCGTTCACAGTCCCGAGATGGAGAAACAGAACGGCACAAGAGTAGCCGGGAGCATAGAGATCGGGAGGACAGAGAGAAGGATAGGGAGGAGAGAAACGGGAGGGGTAGAGACAGGGAGAGAGACAGAGACAGAGACAGAGACAAAGACAAAGACAGAGACAGAGACAAAGACAAAGACAAAGATAAAGAGAGAGATCGTGATCGAGACAGAGACAGAGAAAGGAGAGAGCATGATCGCGAAGGTGGCAGGGAAAGGGAAAAGGACAGGGAGAGGGAGAGAGATAGGCCACACCGAAGCATGAGTCTTTCGGAAAGACATCGAAGTGATCCAGAAGAAAAAGAGAAGAGTCGGGACAAGGAGTTTAAAGAAAGAGATAAAGAGAGGGAATTGAGGGAACAGAATAGAGAAAGCAGGTATTCTTTACACTTTTATTCTTATTCTATCTCCATAAGCTACTTTGGTTGGTGTGTATCTCCTGTGAAACATGTATGGCCCTTTTACTAGATCAATGTAACTGCATTCCACCAATAAATGATTAATTGAACTTGGAGAATCATGAAGTAATTTAGAATTGACTTTGAGCTGGTTATTTGTTGTATGAGGTGCATGGCTGCAAGTTGATGGTTTTAATGAGCCTCTATGTTGCTAAATGGAAGCACTGGTCAAAATAGTTCTTCATATGGAGTATTCAGTGTATGCTTATTATTTAAATGAAAAATGGATCGATTAAAAACCTTTCTTAATTTTCTTATAAAAGAAACCCCTCATGAGTTGATAAATTTCTTTTTCATTTTTCATTTTCTTTTTTGGTTGTGCTTATGTATCTGAACTAGGGTTAGTACAATGATATTAGGAGTCACTCCTATTCTTTTTTTAAAATAGTGCTGGTAGCTGAAAAGTGTGGTATGCTCATTTTGTATATGATGGAATCTAAAGACTTTAAACTTTGATGATAGATTATAGATGTGATTTTCGCCGTTCTGAGCAAACAAGGTAATTCATTACGATATCTGTAACTGAATCAGCTCATTTTGTCGAGGTTGGAATTTGAAGGTAATTAAGTTATACGGTGCAAAATTTTTAGCAGAAATTTCTTTTGAGGTTAAGGTTAATGGACTTCGCAAAGCATAAAATGGCTTTGAAAAGTTGTTCCTTGGGATTTTTGCTGCTGGACTGTCATTAGAGCCATGATGTATTTTAAGGGGGTGAATTTTTAGAACTTGTACATCACTGATTAAAGTGAAGTATACATTTAATTTGGGATAACTTAAATAAATGTGGCACAAAGACTGGTCCTTAAGAAGTCAAACAGCATAAAGATGCAAAAACTTTTGAATTTTTTTTAAGAGGCAGCCTTTAGTTGTGGAGAGTGTTAAGAAAACAATTGATAATTAAATATGAGCTCCATATGCATGGGGGCTCATTGTAGTCTTATTTTCCCTTTCATGCTTCCTATGAGGAGCAAATGATTTGGACAGAGCACATTATTGGATTATTTTAAACCCAAGACAAGTGGAAGATATGCATTTTATCTGTGCAAATATTGCATATTGTAAATCCTTTAGCATGAACCCATCAATGTCTGATGTAGTGTCTGAAAGATAGGAGAAAAGATGGGAGTAAGAATTATAACCCCATGTGCAAATATTTAGCAGAGAGATGCTTGGGTGACCTGAAACTATGCTAAAGAGATCCTTTATTTATTTATTTTTAAATTAAGTTCTTGTTTTGTGCTTTGTTGGCTATTATCCACTATTTTTCTTTATTTAATTATTCATTTTGAGAGGTTAGATTGATGATGATTTTGATAAAATAATAATTTAAAAATCCTGAATTCCTGTTATCTTTTATGATATTTTCTGGCAGATATTGTATATTACTTTCTTTGTTTTATCATCATTGTATCTTTTTTTTTTTTGGCTTCTTCCCCTTTTTTAATCAAGTTTAAGGTTATCTATTATTGAAGCGCTTGGTTGTATTGTAGTTCTTGCTGATCTGTTTGTGTGGTAGCCAAGTTTCCATGAGCTCCCCTTTTGCTAGGGAACACAGTGTTGTATTTGGGACCAGTTCTAAATTGGTGGTTGTGTTTGTCTGGTGGTATAGTCTTGGGCGTTGCAGCATTGATTGAATACTTTCAGAGAATTGGTAGGAGGGGAAGCTTGAGTTCCTATGAATTTCTATGTTCTGCAGTCTTGAGTTGATGATTTTGTACCTTCATGTCGATTTTGTCTTGAGTGTTTATGAAGGAAATATCTGAGTCTCTGAGTCTCCATTTTGTCATTTGGGATTTAGGTCTGTTTTGAGTATCTGTTTCAAGATTCTTTCTCTGGTGTTGTATTACATCTCCAGCCGGAAGCTAGAGTAATATACTTGTCTGTGATGTTTCTCTGAACAGTGAAAATAGCGAGCTTTCCGCTTGTAGCGTTCATAAGGATGCTGAGAATTTCAAACTTGCATTGAACAAAGGATTTGTAGTAACTGAAGTTGATCTCTGAATGCTAGAATTTAATGGCATATATCATTTTTCATTTCCTTAAGTGATGGGGTTGTCTTATTTTTAGGCTTCTGATGTCCATCATTTTCATTAAATTGGCTTCGAGTTCATCGCCATCTATGTTCTGTGTTGGATGTGCCAGCACATCCATTTTGAACAAAAGTTTAATCCTCTATGCAGAAGATTTTTCTTGAATATCCATTTTTTCTCCTCTTAAGTATAATTCTCGCTTGCTTAACGGGTCTTATACTATTTTCTTTATAAATATTCTCAGTAGGTTAGTGTAAGATTCATTAGTATCTTCTTCTATTTACTAGCCTTAAACTTCTGAATATTGAATACTAGATTCTGGGAAATCGCAGATACGCTAGAGCAATCTACGGATGGTCTTACTGGCATTTGGGCCAGGCTCAGGAACTCAGGTCATGGGTCTTAAATGTTTCTTCCTAAACTATCTGGAATCTTTCCAAAAGCTTGCGATGCAAGATTAAGGGTTCAATTGTTGGAGATTTTGACCCGTGGTGATGTCATGTCATGCTTTTCGTTATCCTCCACCTTTGAACTCAGTTGCTTAATTTTATTTATTCTGTTGCAGAAATGCTGGTGAGGGAGTGATGGGCTTTGCTTAAGAGAAGCACTTCATCTTCTGGTGATTGTGGGAAAATCAGTGTCCAGTGGGCTACAGATTGGCCATTATTAATTTGCAGTGTATATGAAACATATTAGTATATTGATTGGTTACTTGCCTTTACCTTTTAGGTTCTACGTGATCATAATTTTTCCATTATTGCTTTTTTCATAATCCTAGTTAAATGTGCATTGGTTTGTTATTATGTTTCAGACAAAGATTCTGCAACTGTGCTATTGGTTGCAAGTTGATTTTTATAATCACTCTTGCATATTGATGGAGTGTTGGGTTTTTTTGCCTGTTACTTACCCAATTAAATTCAATTTTCAACCTGCATCTATTTCAACTGATGTTTTCCTTCAAGTATGTAAAATTTTTAAATGGAAAATTTATGCAGACTGATCATCTGGGAGACTTCATCCTTGCTTTTTTTCTTTACAAGCTTTTTATATGTAAAACTTACACTTGAAGTGCTTACTCTATAATTTAGAAAACCCTGGGTTTACAACCTAGTATTTTGTTGCACTCTGTGTTGCATTATCTTTGTGTGATCTTGTTTTGGGAGCAACTTACTAACTTCACAAATCGATAACAGACTATTGTCTTAATTTTTAGGGCTAAGTTCTGTTGTTATTTCTTTTATTGTTTTACTGGAATTTAAACTTTTAACAGGTTCCAGATAATTGCACTAGGTCCTTTGGCTCTGCCATCCATACAACACTATGATGCTGTTTCATTTAAGATTATGTTATTTTTAGAAGGTACAAAACCCTATGATGCTGTTCTACTTTAAGATTGTGTTGTTAGTTGAAGCTACAATATCTATTTTTTCCTCTATTGCTTAAAGCTGGACTACATAGATGATTTCTTGGTCTGTGTCTCATTAACTTAAATGTAATATTGTTCTTCAGGTTGGTTATTATGAAATTTTAAGACCCCAGAAATATTGTTTACATAGTTCTGCATACTTGTTGACTTAGTGTAGTTCTTTGCTACATTTATGATGCTATTTCAGCATGTATAATGAACTTACTGGTAATAAAGAATTTTGGGTAAGTTTTTCTTTTCATTCTTGCAGACGGCATAAAGAGAAAAAAGATGATGGGACTGAACCAGAGGCTGACCCAGAACGGGATCAGAGGACTGTATTTGCTTATCAGGTACAAGATATTTCACATGCATATATATTGAGTTTAATTACGAATTCTCTATTTACTGCATTCTGTATGCATATAACTTGTTTTTATAACAAACAATTTGACAGATTTGTCTTAAAGCTGATGAAAGAGATGTCTATGAGTTCTTCTCAAGGGCTGGCAAGGTTTGTACACTGGTCTTTACATATTTTTTTTTTCATAATTAATACAGTATGACTTGTACTAAGTTCTAAACAACCACTCTCTTGATATAATCATTAATAGTCTGTCCTCTTTGTCTTGGGATAGGTTAATGAGTTGCAAACTTTAGGATGAAGGCAACTGGCTTGTGAGATTCACTAGCGAGTTGTAGTGGGATACCAATCCATAGCCTGTCTTTTTCCATGGAGTTTATGCCTTCTGTTTTATATGGAAACTGACACAAATCCCTGAACTCTCCTAGTTTCTTAGACTTGAGTTTGGGATGGTTCCTTCTCCAGTTAGAGCCAAACTGGAATCCTTAAATTTTTGGATATTTGTTTTAGTACTGGGATGGCAGGATTAGAAATCAAGCCAATTGGATTTTATCGTATGGTAAATATATTAGACTAAAGCCAAAAGTATTGTCTGCTGTCTGGTTTTATTAAGATCAGTTCAACATTTAATTCTGCTGTCTGTGATGCTAATTCAAAAAAAGTAAACTGGAACACCTTTTCTCAATTTATGTAGTTTGTCCTGATTTTTCCTTTAATTTGTTTACAGTACTTTTGCAATGTTTCTCTATCTTCTTACCACACCTATATGGTCTTCAGGTTCGAGATGTGCGCCTCATCATGGACCGTAATTCAAGACGTTCTAAGGGAGTTGGGTACGTTTCATACATGCGTCTTAAACATAGCTAACTTAAGACAATCCTTCTGATGTTGTATTCTTGTATTCATAATTCCATTATGTGATCTATCTTCATCCTATTTTGATTATAACTTGAGTTACTGGATCTTATAATAAAACAAAATTAGCAAGCATGACATAAAATTTTAAGAAGTTGTTGTAAATTGAAGGAGATTTGTTGGTTGTTTGAGAAGATTTGACTCCATGAATTAGTTGTAGGTAGAATTTTGAGAAATTGTGAGTCATGTATTTGGTAGTTGGAAAATAGTAGGTAATTTGGATGGATTGCTGTCTGTCATTTCAGACTGAAATCTTTTTGGACGTTTTGACAATTATGGAGAGTTCTATACCCTTTTGGAGGATTTAAGTCAAATGTTGTGATTTTTTCAGTTTAAAAAAACCAAATTCATGATTCTTTGAACACTGATATATAATACGGTTACATTATGCTGATGGTTAGAGTGGAAAATAAATTTTGCTAGTGTGTTAGTAATCTTAATTTTCATCTTTATGTGTGTTATTTTATTTGTTTTTTCATTTATTTGACATGCAAAAGTGCTTCCATTGTAGGTATATTGAGTTCTATGATGCAATGTCAGTACCTATGGCAATTGCACTTTCTGGTCAGCCTCTCCTTGGTCAACCAGTAATGGTGAAGCCATCAGAAGCTGAAAAGAATCTTGTTCAATCAACTACAGCAGTGGCTGGTGGAATAGGTGGACTTATAGGCCCATATTCTGGCGGTGCTAGGAGACTTTATGTTGGCAATTTGCATTCCAATATAAAAGAAGAAGATCTTCGCCAGGCAAGCATATCCACACACACACACACACACATGTGTAGTTATATTATTCTTTTTCTTCTGTGATCGATAGATAAGATTTTTTTCATCTTATTATTTGTTGATATACTGAAATGACTAAAGTCTGTAATTAGGAGTGGACTCTTTTGCAGGCTGCAATGCTAAAATTCCACATGGCGCTTTACTGACCTGAAATTATCAGTTTATTTTTATTTTCTTTTTTGGTTTCACGTTTTTCCTAGACTCTTCCAAATCATATAATGTATTTTGTACGTTAACATTGATGGGTTCTGGTTTTAATAGGTTCATGTGTTGAATTTTTTGTTCAAAGCATTAATTGTTCACAGTTACTGTTGTTTTGATTATGGACATTCTTTCTAAAGTAAACCATAAATGATGTTTAATTTTATTGCTATATATACAGGTTTTTGGAGCATTTGGTCCTGTGGAACTGGTGCAATTGCCTCTTGATGAAGCTGGGCAGTGTAAAGGATTTGGATTTGTTCAGGTGTGTGGAACTTGCTAGCCTTAAATTCTGGATTTGTTTCTAGTACCTTTTTCAAAAAAAATGAAGTTAAAAAACTGAATGGTAATCATTTTTATTTCTAGTTCAGTTGGGTCACAGCACAATTATTTTATTGGTGGTTCTTTGTGCCACTGCTGATATTTCAAGTGGTCATGTCAGATGCCTAATAGTATGCCTCCTTAATTTGTTGGTGATCGTCTTGAGTTATATTCCTGCAGTTTTCACGTCTTGAAGATGCAAGAAATTCATTGAGTTTGAATGGTCAATTGGAGATTGGAGGTCGAACAATCAAGGTATTGCTTTCTTAATCTTTATCTTTCTTTATTTGTTATGTATTCTGTTATTTTATTTTATTTTATATATAGATATGCCTCGTGTTTATGTCCACTGGGCCATAGTTGTGGCTTAAGTTTGGTGATGCACATGTAGCATGGGAGCCAGCAATAGTTATTGTGGTAAACTTTGGTTTTAGCCATACCATGTGTACTAATTTAATTGTCTCAAGATTTTTTATTTTTTTATTTTACTTGATTTTCTTAGATATGAAATTAGTTTAGTATGTTGTAGCGGTTTGTTGGTCAGTATCATCAGTAAAGATTTTTCATGGTGGAAGTTTTTTTCTTTTTAATGGTTGAAAAGAAAGCTGTAGCATTGCCTTTTGTTCCCCAGGTCCATGATCATGTGCTTCGAGATCAGTTTTAGTTTTATTATCTCTTTACATTGCTACTTGATGATTGGTCTATTCTCATTTCACCCTCGACTCGCTTTTTTATTAGAAGTCCTTATCACGATCAAACTTGGAATGTTATCCTCTTGTGGTCACATTTCTTTTCTTTCTTTGTTTAGGTGTCAGCTGTAACTGATCAAGTGGGAATGCAAGAACTTGGAGCCAATACTGGTGATTTTGATGATGATGATGGAGGTGGCTTGGTTCGTAAAATCTCCCTTCTGTTTATGGATAAGAACTATAGTTTGCATAGAGATCGTAATAAAGTTTAATTGGTATATGTGGGTCAATAATGCTTATAATTGTTAGTTTATATCTTGGAGCTGTTCTGTTTTCACTGCTTCTGGAATTTTATGTGCTTTTGTTTGCTTCATATCTAGGAGCTGTCCTGTTAGTTCATATGATTTAATAGCAAATGGTTAGAGTTTGGGTTAGAAGTATTAGTATCAAACTTAGATGGGGTTTTTTGGACTCGACACTGGTTTGGGTGCTATTTTCTGCTTGCACTAGTTAGCAGAAAGATGCTATCACTGTTTAACATGCTTCCAGTGGAAGCACTTTGAAATGAATCGCGGTTTTACAGCAGCAAAATCTTTCTTTTATTTTCTGTTGCTACTACCTTCTTTATTCAACATTCCTGATTAAAAGCATCTGTACGATATACAAATTTTTGTACTTGGGCTAATTAGAAGTTGCTAACCTATTGTTTTAATAATTTTCAGTCGCTGAATGCAAGATCTCGAGCACTACTCATGCAGAAATTGGATCGCAGTGGCACCACATCAAGGTTACTCTGCAAATCCCATAAGTATTTGAATTGATTTTGGTATGGTTGATCTTACACTTCCAATTTTTGCAGTATTGCTGGTTCCCTTGGAACTCCTGCTAGTAGCACTGGACTTGCTCTGCCAACTGCACTGATTCTGGGAGCTGCACCTGAGGTTTCTCCCCTTGTTGCTCCCCTAGCCCCTCTTCCTCCTGCTTTTACTGGTCTTGGTGGTGCAGGTCTTCAAGTTCCAACTCCCACTGTTCCTTCTATAGATACAGTTGGTGTTCCAAGTGAATGTTTGCTATTAAAAAATATGTTTGATCCAGCACTTGAGGTTGGTATCCATTCCTTTCCTAATATTTTCCATTCATCTCTTATTTTGTTATATGATATTGTTTTTTGGCAGACGGAGCCAAACTTTGATTTGGATATCAAAGAAGATGTTCAGGAGGAATGTTCAAAGTTTGGAAGTCTGAAACATATATATGTAGACAAGTAAGTTTTGGGCTAAAAAGCTAGTTTGTCTTCCATTCTTGCTGTATAGGTTTCTGATTGATTCTCTATGTACAGGAAGAGTGTAGGTTTTGTATATCTCCGATTTGAAAATACGCAAGCTGCAATAGCTGCACAGCGTGCTCTTCATGGAAGGTGGTTTGCTGGGAAGATGATAACTGCAACTTACATGGTATTTTTTGCCTACTCTGGCACATTTGTGGTCTATGTAATTGCTACATGAATATATATTTTAATAAAAATCGTTCATGTGTACTCCATGCAGTTACCCCAAAACTACGAAGCTCAATTCCCGGACAGCAGGTAGAGATTGGGATTCTGTATGTGCAATGGTAGTGCAAAAATTGTTCGTATGTGAGCATGCAGGTGGATGATGGCCTTTGTTATCAGCTCCATTTTTTCAAGTTATGGTATTTCAATGTCGTTATTGGTCATCCCCGTGTGACTAGTTAAAAATTTGAATGGAAAATGGGCAGAGCAGGTGCATTTGTTATTTCTTGTGCCGTGAGAATTTAGATATACTTTTTGTAAACTAATTTCTCTCTGTATTTTGAAAATGTCAACCGGCAATTTTAACATATTTTGTAGATTAGAATGATGATTTCTGGGTACCGTTGCAAGTTGTGTTTGAGAAAACCAAATTATTGAGCTCTTGATTTCCGTGTAATGCCTGGTATGTAAGATCTGCTCTGCATATATGTTTGTGTTCCTATATTATCTGTTTGGAGGGAAAAATACAACTCTCCCCTTTCACAAATGGATGGGGTCAAATTTACCTTTGGAGCCAATATATGGTGACGTGTAGTATTGTGTTCTTGTTTAAATGTTGTTCATCTAAATTCAAATTTATTAAATTTTCGTATTAAAATATGCAAATTGAACTTTTTAAAAACGTGGATTCAAGTCGCGTTAAATTAAATTTTGTGTCTTTGTCATTATTTCGTTTTTTTTATCAAAATTTGATTTACTGAAATTATATTCAATTTGTTTCACAAATGATGGTTTTTTGGTAGAAATTCAATAAGTTCCAGATAAATCTTGGTTGTGGCCTTGAAGCAGAATACATTCACTGCCGCTACTAAATTGTCGTTTTGGTATCATACTTGTCATCGTCAGCAAATCAATCTTTAGGATTTTTCTCAAGTGAAATCCAACAGTGATCTCTAGTATGAATCTCTTGTTAGGAGGCAACCGGCAGTGACATTTTTCGGAAAAAAATAAACTAATAAAAAAATAAATTGTGCACTTGCGAATTTAGCTTTTATTTTTATGTTTTTTCAATTATACTTTCAAAGATATTTTACCCTAAATTAAGAAATTAAAATTTCAGAAATTGTATTTCTCCCATTTACGAATTCGGTCTCTTCTGCTTCTTCTCCCTTGACGCGCCATCCTTCGCCCCCATTATTCTACACCAACGACGACAGCTTCCCCTCGTTTTCTTCCTCACGCCGGCTTTGCAGTGAATCTGTGGGCCATAGTCTGGCGCTGTTTTTCTCCCCAGACCACGACCGGTTTGTTTTCGTCGACCATCCTCCGCTGTTTTTTAAACTGTAAGCAAGATATATATGTATATTTCATAGTATATATATATATATATATGTTAGCCTGAAATCTCCATTTGTAAAAATCTAAATGTATGAAGCCTGTATATGAAGGATTTTAAATTTCTTATGTGGAAACCTAATTATTAGGCATAAATAGCCCATCAGAAATTTTAAAATTTTTTAATAGAAATCTTTTCTCAAACTCTTTATTTCATTTACTTACAATATTGAGTTGTTTGATTTTTTCTTTGAGTTTAAGCTTTGAGAGTATTGATTAAATTAATTGTTTCCATGGTGATTGTGATATGATGATAATGAAGACGATGACTTTGTTAAAAGAGGTTTCACAAAAATAATAAGTATTTACATTTTTTTATTGCATCAAAATTTATGCAGTTCTTGCATCAAAGTTACAGCTTAATAATCCAAACGTATTTGGCAAAAATGAGTGAGTTAACATCTTTATTTATTCTACAGTGATTAGATGCTAAATATTATGTTTAGAAGCTTATATTCTGTATAGTTTTCCAACTCACAAATTTGATCTAAAAATGTTGAAATTTTGATTTATCATCAAACAAAGCAGATAAAAATAGGTTTGGGAAGGAGAATATAATTGGATATTTATTTATAAGCTAGGGGAATAACTTAATTGTTGTGTTTGTATTGTACTGAAATATGATATTATTTCCAATTGCTTTGGCAGTATTATATGAAATTATTACATAGTTTATGCAAATCCTGCTGTTTTATTAAGTATGTGCACTGATTGTATCTATATTTTGTTTATGTCGTGATCTGTTTGTGCACTGAATATGTCAACCGTAAGTAATTGAACTTTTACTATTGATATTTTGTCTAGTTTTTGAACGTTTCATTTTCAAGGTTATTAGAGTTTTGTTGTTAGTGTTTCTTTAAACAACAATGAATGGAATATTGTTAGGCTCACTCTCAATTTGTAGTAGAATATGGTTGAAATGAATCATATTCTACAAAATACGAAAACACCCTTTCAATATATTAGTAGGGTTTAGTGATGTATTAATTTAACTAATTATTTTGTTTATTGGTATGCGAGCGTATTTGCTGCAGGCATTTGGCAAGAATTTGGGTTTGCCTTTTAAGATCTAAAAGGCCTACACGAAACCGTATTCTGTTCGCTAAGCATCGTGGTATGTTTTCCCTGGCTATCTCTGTTAATAAATATACTTTGTATTTACGATATTCATTTATGTTAATAATTGGCTGCGTGTACATTTAGTAACATTGTATCTTGTTTCACAATGCAGTTTTCAAAAAACAAACATGTATTGGTAAGGCTGTCCGAGGCAGGGCCGTCCGAACCAGGGATGTTCGAGCCAAGACTGTCCGAGCCACGCCCCGTCCAAGACACGCCCATCCAATAGTAAAGGGAATCGAAAATGGAAAATCAATGGCTTGTTTAATTATCTGTAAGTATAATGGCTTTGATGTAAAAGTATGATGAAATTACTTATGCATTCCTGAAAATGGCAAAGCAAAGCTCTTTATCCTCCTTTTTTGCAGAAAGAGTGAACACGAAAAGATGAAGCACAATGGACAGCGGCCAACCAAACATGTAAGTCTGATTTTCACTTTCGTATTTGTATTACTTTTATTAAAAAATTGCTTATTGGATGCTGATTTTGAAAACTATTTGCAGGCTATTAAGGAGTTGGGTAGAAAATGGAAAGACCTCGATAGTAAGGAGAAGACGCGTTATTGCGGTGATTATGAGGACATTTGGACATTTTACACGCGATGTGTCCCTGAATGCGTGTGGTCTGTGACTCATGCTTTCACAGAGGATGAGAAGAAGGATGTTGAAGACTTAGGGTTCGGATGCCTAAGTAGGCGTAGATTAGCCTCGGTCGATAGATCATTGGTGCTGTGGTTGGTGGACCATTTCAATCTTTTCAGCCACACCTTAGACGTACATGGGACAGTCTACAATGTTGGTCCAGCAGCTGTTGAGAGGCTGATGGGGCTGCCGGATGATGAAAGCGTGATTGATTCTTCCTATGACACAGTTGCTTTGGATGCGCTGATCAAATACACTTTGGGCAAATGACCTATCCCCATCGCCGCACTGAACCAGATATTGGCCAAGAAAGAGGCGACTGGGGATGACTTCATAGTTATATTCACTATATTCTTGATGGGGACGATATTGAGTCCCACGTCTTCCGTGTACATACCGAACAAGGACCTCAGCCGAGTCCAGAGTGCGAATTTGATCAGAGGGAAAAATTGGGCAACATGGACTTCAAATTGCTATACGAGGGCATCCAGAAGTATAGGAATTCCAAGTCATAGTACATCTGTGGATGCTTGCTGGTGCTTCAGGTAAGAACGTAAAAATCAATCTTAATTATTTTGAAGTCCTTTAACTTCTAATTTACTTAATCACTTTGTGTCAACATTTCTTCTTGTTTTGTTAGCTGTTTTACATGGACGTTGCATGGGTGAGAAAACATATAGTTTCCTGAAACTTACCATATAGCTGTTTTGTTAGCTCTACGTAAAGTTACTTCTTTGGTTATTGTCCATGTTATCGTATTGTAACCGTAATTATCAATTTTGTTCACAGGCTAACGAGGCAGAACATGCCAGAGACAAGTCCTCCCGTGTCTCGACTATTGACGTAATTGTTAGGATTCCTATCAATAGTCAGTCTACGATTGATGCTTCTCATAAACTCAGTATTCTCACCAAGAATGTGGAAATATTGACGAAGGAGCTGTCTAGTTTCAAAAAGGAGGTCAAGGATGAGCTCGCAACTCTTAAAGTGGGGGTGATGAATGACATAGCAGATTTAGTGAAGTCTGTTGTTGGTTTTCTAAAGAAACCATTACGCCGAGACCCCCATGTTGGAGAAGCTAGTGTCATAGTCCTTGCATCGCTGACCCCTGCTTCCCTTTCCTCGGAGAAAGTCACTCCTTATTGAGACCAATCTGAAACTCCGGCAATCCAACATATATCCACCGATGATGAGGAGCTGAAGAATGCCAAGGCGGCTGATTATGTGCGAAACGACACTTCGTCTAATTTTGGAGAACAGTTTGGCCGCCAATTGAGTAGTATCGTCGCTCAGCTCGTACACAGTGAGGTCCGTAAAATGAAACTTCCTTAAACATAATCGTCGAGTAACGATGAAATTGATTTCCACAAATGATTTACTGTTTTTGTATGTAGGGTGGCATTGGGGAGGGTCACATCATCAACGCTGGTTCGTTTCGCAATCATAGCTCACTTCCATAATCAAGCGTGAAGTTATTGCAGTATGCATTTGATAAAACTCTCGATGATAGGTACATTCATTTATTTTGTTGCATTGAGTAATGCTGTTTTTTAATGCCACTGTTCATATTGTTTATATATCACTGGCACTTTTATGTATTGACTTAATATTCGAATTGCATTTGTGTTGCAGCGAGATAAATGTTCATACACAACATCTTTATTTTACCCGAGCTGATATTCTATGTTTAGCGCTTGGTGAATGTTTTAAAACCACTGTAAGCTACCATCTTTAAATACTTAGTAGAGATTATTCTTTCATAAACACGGTACGTTTGCCATAATTACTATATTTTCTTATTGTTGTATTTAAACGCGGCTGTTTAGGTAATTGACTTAGCCGTGGAAGCTTGCACATATCGTGAAAGGTTGAAATACCCTCCAAAAGAAGAGAAGCAGCGGTTTCTGACGCCAGCTTTTTAAGTACGGAACTGTATTTTAGGCCGAAATAAGCCCGATACATAACTATGTCCTGTTCCATGTCACTCTCCCTTTGTGAAGGTTTCCTTCCATTAAACCTAATGTTGTCAACTTCTACTTGTGCAGCAAAAGGTACTAGATCGTGCAAACACTACCGATGACATTATAGTGTTCGCAAACACATGGAAAGTCATCGCCAAATTCTGTGGGAAGCTTGACTATTGTGAAAAGGTTAGATGCAATTGTCTTGTTTAATATCGTGTTCCATTACTGGCAATTCTAAAAAACGTTTTTATGGAAGATTCTATCCATGCATAAGTATCTGAAGCCTGTTATCCTATATATTTTATGGTTGGTTGATTAAATGTTACAAACTAACATTTTTTTGTTGACTAATATTTTTCTTTAGATTTACATACCCATGAATGACAACAATGAGCACTGGTATCTAATAGTCGTGTATGTCAGAGATAAGTTTTGTGAGATTTGGGATTCTTTACCAAATCCAAGGGAACGACGCAAGCGGGAGAGTGCAGCTTGTTCGATGGTAAGTTGGCCCTTTTTTTTTGGAGCTTGTCTCTGTCACCATTGAAATATATTATCATATTGGAGTCTAAAAAATGCAGCATATGGATGTCAGTACAATGGTATTGAGATTTATTTTGCATCATTTTGCCATGCCACAATTTGATTGGCAAAAATTTTCGAATTAAGTTTATTTGTGTTCAACGATATTTTTTTGAGTGCGTTGCATGCAATTGTGTTTATATTGATATGTATGGGTCTGTGATTTAAACATTTCACCGCTATGTTTTGAGGTTTTACGAAACTAACATTTTGGTGTAACGTAGTTCAAGGCGTTAGATCTCGTATTGGTCGACGAGATAACAAGAGTGTATAAAAAACGGTATTCTTTTGAGTCATTCTCCCTCTGCAAACCCATCAAATCCACCACTCGAGATAACGGGTTTGATTGTGGCCTATTCGTTGTCAAGTTTATGGAGTCATTTGATTTTTTTTAACAAGGGTTTTTTTGCCACTTTTTACATTCGTTTCCTTGTTAGGATATATGCTTTTTATTTATTGTATTGTCTCAATAAGACCGAATTTTAGTTTTGATCTGATTTGTGGTATTTGTTGTAGTTTGACTCACAGCTCGAGTGGTGTTTCACCGCTATGAATCTCATGTTCAAACCCTACAATCTGAGGTTGGGTCAATTGATGCAAAGCGTCAATGCTCATTACAGAGGGGTAGGGAACTGCATTGATTCACAGTTGCCATCCGTGAGAGGGAGAAAAAAATGTAGAAGGAAACATGTATGAAGCCATACCTGTTGTGTAAATGATTCTTAGAACATTTTTGTAATCGTCATATTTTTGCTACATCCGATGCTTTTGATCGAAATATATTGTCTATGACGTTGTATATATATGATAATGGTGATAATTTATATGTTTTATCCAACCTCCAATTGTAAAACAATGGTATGGAATAATTTCTATGTTTTATGGAGCCACCAATAGTAAAACATTAAAATGTAATAGTTTATTTTAAGGAGCCTCCATCAAGCACGATGGACAACTGTGCCTAATAATCCTGTTGCCTATTCATATGAAATAACCAATCTTCAAATGATCAAACTTTGAATATGGGTTGTATTTTACAAATTTTATGGCATAGTTTACCAAAATGACATAACGAATCTTCTGATTCTGAAGTTAAATACATTTTCATATATGTCACTGTGACTTCTAATAATTTAACCTTGTTTGGGAAAAAACACCGTCGTCATTTCAATTAAAAAAATGACATAATTAATAGACTCGTATAAGGCAAGTAGTTCCAATGGATGCCCGCTCAAAGGTCTTACTACATGCCTGAAGTATAATATATAATACATATACAAAAATTCAGGTTAAAAATCCAAATTTTTTTTTTTTTTTTTTAAGCCAGACCAGGCGCCTGCCATTTCGCCTGGTATGACGCCTGGTCTTATTTGCCTTTTATGGCCAGATACAAAATTTTTTGGTCAAAAATCTGATTTTTTTTTAAGCTAGACCAAGCGCCTGCCATTGCGCCTGGTCCTATCTGCCCTTTCCGGCCATATATAAAAGTGTTTTGTCAAAAATCTATTTTTTTTTAAGATGGACCAGGTGCTTACCATTGCGCCTGGTATGAAGCCTGGTCTTATCTGCCTATTATGGCCAAATACAAAAATTTCAGGTCAAAAATCCAATTTTTTTTAAGCCGGACCAGGCGCCTGCCATTTAGCCTGGTATGACACCTGGTCTTATCTGCCCTTTATGGCAAGATACAAAAGTGTTTGGTAAAAAATCAAATTTTTTTTAGCCGGACCAAGCGCCTGCCATTTCGCCTGGTACGACGCCTGGTCCTATCTGCCCTTTATGGCCAGATACAAAAGTGTTTTGTCAAAAATCCATTTTTTTTGTCACAAAACAAAGTGTTGTTTGCAATTCCTTAAATATAATTTGGCCATGATATATTTTCAATGTATACCTGAAAACCACCATTGCATATGCGTGGGGGCCATTTGTGGGTTGCCATTACTAAAATCCAACATGTTCGGGCCATATTTTAGGGGGGCTAAGGTCAACAACACTACTTTCTTGGCTTCCGAAATTATTTTCGTCATATTCATTCATGAAATCTATAATGTTTGAAGATTGGACACCAATCTCACTCTCCATTTCGGCTGAATGATCAAATGGTACTGAGGAAAACCGTTTTGCAAAAGTTCACTTGGCGTGCCCCGGTTTCTTGCATAAACCACATTTTCTTTCTTTCGCTTCCTTGGTTCCCCCCGAAATGCCTCTTTTTGTTTTGGCAACCACCGGATCCTATATAACATGTCTTTTACCTCGGCTATCCCCCATCATCAACTTTGTTTGGTCATGCATGGTTGCCAATTCTTGAAGACGTATAGCTAGACGCGTTACGTCTTCGGTCACCTCCGTGTAACCATGTTCTGAATTTGAGCCATAGAGGCAAACTTTGCTACAGTGGGCTACCAAGGTGCCGTACCTAATGGTTGATGTCATATCATTCGACGTGTCTTGCACTTGATCATGACAATTTGTCTCCATTTTTGCATCTTTTCTCCACCTTTTGAGTATTAGGGAATCGGGAATGGGTTGGCGATTCTCTTGTTTAATAACAAAGAATGCATGACTGCAAGGAATGATGGTCTCGTCAAAAAGGTTGCATGTGCATTTTATGTGATCATGGTTATAATCGTACGATACCAACCAGCTTAGTTCAGGATGCATGAACTTTGTGACGGTGTACATGTGCTTATCTCCATAGTCCATGCAGTCAATCATGTTAAGATCCCTCTATTCCAGCATCTGCACCCTAACCATCTTAAAAATTTTCTACGTGTAAACTTCAGCTGCGTGCTTCTCAATTACCTGGATATGCGTACTTAGGACTGGAGAGCTGTATTTGGACGCAACATCATTCGTGACCTCTTGGTTCCTTAGTCTTGAAACGACCCTATCAATAGCAATTATGAATTGATATAGTTTGTGTCGACCCTGACTGTATTTGTTAATAAAGCATTCATGCTCTCGCATATTTGTGTGCTACACATGCCAGCAAAAAATTGTCCTTTCATGAATACTTCCACCCAAAGGTCTCTTGTTTCATGCATCGTTTTTAGCCACGCATTACTGTGAGCATCAAATTCGTCCACCATGCGTTTCCACCGGCTATCAAACTCAGACGTGGTGTATTCGCCAAGCATAAAAGTTGTGAATGCGCTAACTAATTGTACGTCGTGCAAATTTTCCATAGCATTTCTCTCTAAATGCCAAGTGCATAACCGATGGTTAGAGCTGGAGAAAACAATTGAAATAGCCTTTCGCATTGCTTTGTATCCATCGGTAACGACAGATAATGGCTGCTTATTATTCATTGCATCCAAAAAATTTTTAAGCAACCATGTGTATGTTTCCACTGTTTTGTCACCAATCAAAGCCATACCAAATATGACGGTCCGATAGTGATTGTTGACACCGACTAAAATTACCAAAGGTTTTTCGTACGTGTTAGTTTTGTACGTTGCATCGAATGCCACTACGTCACCGAATTTACTGTAATCGAAATGTCCGAGTGAGTTAGACCAAAAAATATTGCATAGACGCATGTTAGCGTCTATGGTGTACCTGGAATATAAATCGGGGTCCAACTCCCCCTTTGTCATGAAGTGTGTAATCAAAGTCTCTGAATCAGTCAAGTTGATGCCGACATTGCATGTTCTCGTGAACTGGTTATGCAAATCAGTGCGCTGAAATCCAACGTGTTCAAATCCACCCGACTGCTCATCCATGTAGTCCATTATTTTACTTGTCCCTATGCCAACACGGTGCATCGCCTGAGTTTGGGTCAAACAAGCTCCATCAACAGACCGATTAGAATGAAGACAGTGTGTCTCATGCATCGCGAGAAGAGGATGGGAATGTTCTGCGACAAATTTAGAGACAGTCCATTTGCCGGTCACGCAATTGTTAACGATGCCAAATATAGCTTTGCACCTTTCCCGAGTTATTGCCTTTGCTTCACGTGTCTGGTTACTATTGTCCGACCAAATTGAACTTGTATACCCCTTTTTAGCACAAACCCATACACGTTTACGTATCACACCATTTGTATATTTCTTCATGTGGAATCTACGTATACCAAAACCAACTATGTTCACATACGTCACGTAGAAGTCGATTGCTTCATCTAGATTATTAAACTATGCGCCAATAATATCATCGGCTGTTAATGAACTATATAGTTTCCCATTTGCAAACACATCATTTCGTCTTCCTGTATTGCCTTGAGTCGGAAATGAAATTGCCTGTGAGTCAGCCATATAACCTGCATGATTGCACCATCCATTAATACTTTTGTGCATTGATATTGAGATTTTTATAAGTTTAAGTGCACACAGTTGAAAAAATGTAATATAGTTTGAAGAATTGATTATTTATTTACATAGCTGAAGAAATTTAGATTTTACAAAAACTCAAAATCATATTCGTGATCAAATACAATTATGTGTTCACATGGGCATTTTTTGTCATGCTTCCGGGTGAATGC
This sequence comes from Ochetophila trinervis, assembly GCA_003254975.1. NCBI lineage: Eukaryota > Viridiplantae > Streptophyta > Magnoliopsida > Rosales > Rhamnaceae > Ochetophila > Ochetophila trinervis. The sequence continues at coordinate 43,460 of QANX01007602.1, forward strand.
CATGTTACCCATGAAAATTCCAAAATGTAATTTTGTTACAAATTAAGTGCAAATATAATGGGTGAGAAATTGAAATTTGTGCCAAAGACAAATTGGTTACCGTAACTGTGTCATATAATATTTAAATTTAAATTTAAATTTGGTCAAATGCATTAGGTGGCAACCAAAAAGTGTTTTGTCAAATTTTTCGTTCGAAATTTTGAAACAAAATTGGTCAAATTCAAATTTCAAAAGAAAAAAATTGGTGGTCTTATATAGAGCCATGTGGCGCAGTATAGATGCATATTGTCCATTTGACTATCTCAAAAGTTCACTTATAGGTAAGCCCCTCTTTCTTCAAATATCATGGTGATGGCATTCAAAGAAATTTTATTTTGACTGTAAGCCTCACTACTCTCTATCTCATCTAAATTTTTTCTAGCCACTTGTCCAGTTTCTTCCTCCATTGGTATGTCGTTAGTGGCTCATTAAAAAATATGTATGCATTGGAAATTTTTGTTTTTTAAATTTTTGGTATGAGCCATGGATCTTTTCTTTATTAAAATATTTTCTTCATTTTTCCTTAAACTAACACTGTGGGTTTGGTGTTGCTACTTGAACATGTCTGGAAAATCCCAGGAATAAGAAATACTTTTTCCGTTTTATTGTGTGTAAATGTTTTGAAATATTTACCTCGATATATGTAGGCCGATTCTTCGATCATTGACTCTATAACTGGATCTCTCTCTGATTGTTAAAAATTGACAAATGCAGAATTTGATGAAGGAGTACATGTGTCTAGAGCCTTATGAGGAAAGGTCCAAGGTCAATACACAAGTATGCTGGTATTACGAAACAAAAAGCATAAATTAATAGGTGCATTTAATAGACCGGGTAGGTTGAAATGCAGTAGTTACATTAATGTCGGTTTAATTTATATGCAGTAGTTAGGAACTGCGACAATATGGCAATAACTTCTTTAACCCTATTCAACTGAATCTGGTTAGTCACATTTGTTGCCCATTTATAGCATAACGAAGAATGAAGTTCATCATTCGTGTGTGTATTTGACAGAAAATTTCAAATTGTGAAAAAAAAAGGCATATGGTCGGTAAAAAAATGTATATTGTTTTCCGAGGCCACAAACAAGGAATATATCATTCATGGCCTCAATGTCATGAACAAGTTAATGGATGGAAGGGGAACATGTATAAGTCATATTCGTCGTTGGACGAAGCTGAGAGGGAGTACGTACAATATGTTCAGCAATGTGAATCGACAAAACATGCAGTCAATCGCGAAACATCGAATATATGGAAGATTTCTGGTATTTGTTGCAGTATTATAACAATAGGAATTGGTATATTGTTCATCAATAGATGAACCCTAAATTTTAGTCAATGGTGTATGTATTTGACATTTTATTATGTTTTGATTGGAACCAAATCAAAGATATGTATTTAAACCCTAAATTTCAGCCAGCCTGCCACGGTGCCTGGCTTACCGCCTATTGGAGTCGGGAACAGTTTGTAGAAATGGAGCTGATATCCTAACCGGTTGACTGACCCGAAACCCATAAAACCCGCCCAAATCTAAAACAATCATGTGGAATTTATGCCCTAACATTGCACCCCCTAAATTTGAAATCCAATGTGGTCAGCCTTCCCTGCCTCCCCCATCCCCTCTACCACACTCCCACCCAAAGACCGATGCTAGCAAAGACAAGCAATCCTTTACCGGCACTGGTGCTGAACTGTACCTTTCTTCATTCTTTACCGAAAATTTTCCTCAGCTAGCCCACTCAGCCATATATACAGCCACACGCCGCAAGCCCCATCCATGCAGACACATTGCTGGTCATTCCAAATTGCATACAATATTTGTGGTAATGTATCTCGCATCCACTGCATTTGAGTTATTATTGGAAATGGTTTTTGAGCAATGCGAAAGAGAATGCTTTCGGAAATTTATGAAAATCTGTTCATTGTTAAAACATTATGGATCTATATGAACCTGAATCGTCTGTGGTACATTTTTCTGTGGTTGTTTGAAGCATAGATATCAATCATTCACCTCATTATAATAAATCTAATGATTTTCTTGTTTGAATGGTGGCTGAATGATCAAATACAGAAAAAAAATGCATTATTGTTGTATCTATCTTTAATTGAATGGTAAACGAATAAAGGATTTATTTATTTATCATTAATCAGTTATATTAGGTTTAACAATTCTTTGAATGTAGGGTTGACGAGTCTTTTCTTCATTATGTTTGACTGTGTTATTTTCTTGATAATGTATTTTTCTCTATGAGAGTTCTTAGCCGTTTGTTTGGTTGTGTTTAAGTGTTGTGGGCGATTAATATTTAGTGTATGAATTTTTTATTATCTTTTCGAATTCTGTTGGGGAGCTGGGGATGTGTAAAGCATGTGCATTACAACAAAAGTCAATGTTTATGGAAGTGCTTGAATGACCAAAGATATTGATTATGCTTACATTACGTCAAAAGATATTGACCAAAGATATTGATTATGCATGTATTGGTGATTTAAACATTGATTTACGAATGTTATGTATGACTGCAGTGTTCGACTTACAATGGGACGAACCGGAAAACAACGTCGTGATGCTGATAAATCCGATATCAATGCCGGGACCATTTGGACGCGTGCATCATCTAGAGTTAAAGCCTGGCCCTCGGCTCTATCTTCATCTCGGGGATCTCAATGGCCAGCGGATGAGACGGATATGCCTGTTATAGAATCCGAAGCATCACGTTTCACTTCTCGCGCGAATGCTAATTGGTGTGAACAGAGGAAACGTAATGCCGTTGTTGTTGAAAAATCCATTAGTGGTGAAATTGATTCTCTTCTCAATTTGACCGATGCTTTCGAATCGATAGAATGGGGCGGCGTACTTTAATTACCAAATTGTTACTATCCTCAGTTGGTATTGGAGTTTTACGCCAACGTAGAAGGCAAAGACAAACCAGGCAGTGAAACAATTACTTCGTATGTAAAGGGTCGACGGATTCATCTGACTCGGCCTATTCTTGCCTCGATTTTGGGGATCAGTGATGAGGGACCCAATTTTGTAATGCTTAAGGATCGTGTTAAAGCTGATCCTCAGTTCACGCTACAGGAAGCTACGACCCATTTGAATTACACGCCGACTCCACGACTGCCCAAACATGGTAAGTCATTCTCGGATACGGTTAATGGCACTGCCAATTTGAGAATTCGTCAGCAGGAATTAGTTCACATGTATAGTGCGAATGTTATTCCTCGAGCAAGCAGTTTGAATGAGATCCGACTTACATACTTTTATTTCTTAGATAAGATGCTGAATGGGCTGCAAGGTGTTCCCGAAGTACCTCTAGCTTCCATCATTCTCCAACAGATGTGTCAAATGGTGAGAGTTCACCAACCGGATAAGTCGTTGCCGTATCCACTTTTGTTGACGAAAGTTTTTGATCATTTTCAAGTGGATGTATCTGGAGAGGATGTGAGCATCACTCGGACTGCTGATGTGGTCATGGGTTTGTTAAGGAGCATGGCAGATGGATGAAAATCACTCTGAATCGTGGGATTGGTGAGGATTCCGTGGAGATCCCTACCACAGAATCGGGTTCGAGTGACTCTTTCCCACCTATTGAGGGCCCTTCTTCTTCCGCATTCTCTGTCGATGAGTCCTTCGAGCGCATTGAGGCCATGTGTGCTAGTCTGGCTGCGAGTCAGAGTACGATGGTTGAATGGCAAGTTTTGATGGAGACTCAATTAGAGAAACAAGCCAAGCAACTGCAGCGGATTTGGACTGCAGTGGATCCTTCCACACGCCACAACCCTAAACTTGTTGTAATTATTACATAGTTTATGCAAATATTGTTGTTTTATTAAGTATGTGCACTGATTTTATCTATATATTGTTTATGTCGTGATATGTTTGTGCACTCAATCTACCAACCATAAGTAAATATTAAACTTTTACTATTGATATTTTGTCTAGTTTTTGAAGGTTTCATTTTGAAGGTTATTAGAGTTTTGTTGTTAGGGTTTCTTTAAACAACAGTGTATGGAATATTGTTAGGCTCAAAGTTAATTTATAGTAGAATATGGTTGAAAGGAATCATATTCTACAAAATACGAAAACACCCTTTCAATATATTAGTAGGGTTTAGTGATGTATTAATTTAGCTCATTATTTTATTTATCTAAGGTGTTATAAAACTTCTAATTGGACTTTTAGCTTAATTATTGTTCTATTACTTATTTATCCCTTCTAAAGTAATTATTTGGTTAAACATGTAAACATAATCAGTTATAAGTAAGCTTGTTGTCAGAATGAGTGACATACGACCTTTGATTACTTGATTTCCTATCCAATAAACTCAAATATGAATATACAAAAGTGTATGTTTGCATTTACAAGTTAAGTATCACTCAAGACATTCAATAAATATAAGCAATATTTAATTTTGAATTTCATTAAAGTATAGTGCTATAGTTATTTAAAAATATAGTTACAGTTCATACTAGGAATGAAAGCATATATTTTCATTAAATCTTTTAAACTATAACAAAACTATATATTATTAGATATTTGCAAAGAAAACTTAAGCATATATTCGTTATTTATACAATATGTTGATATATAAAACATCAACANTATGTTGATATATAAACATCAACATATTGATTCCAAAGTTTGACAATTTAAAATGTGTATTGGTACAAGTACTAAAATGTAAGCCACATTTAGTTAGCAAATAACACATGTTAAAATATAGCGCATTCATATATCCTAAATATAAATAAGTAAATAAAAATAATAAACTAATATAATATTTACAGTTTATATGCCACATCATTTGGTATAGAACGAGATAATATTATTGATTTACAATTTAGAGTTATAATTAAGTACAATTAAAAATTGTGTTCCTAATTTGTTCAACATTAAAAATACGTAAGTTTTCTCCAAAAAACTCAGTTTTCTACAATATTTTTTTCCATATTTAGTAATTTTGACTAACAGTGTAATAGTTTCCAAAATACGTAACTTTCTTCCATAATTAGTAATTTGTTTGCATATTTAGTAATTTTGTCTTACGGTGTAGTATTATCCAAAACGTAACTTTCTTACATATTTAGTAATTTGTTTCCATATTTAGTAATTTTGTCTTATGGTGTAATAATTTCAAAATACATCACTTTCTTCCATATTTAATAATTTTGTTCTATATTTAGTAATTTTGTCTTACAGTGTAATTTTTTCCAAAATATGTAACTTTCTTCCATACTTAGTAATTTTATTACATTTTCGGTAATTGTTTACATAATCCGTAATTTTATCCAAAATTAATAACTTTTTTCCATAAGTTGTAAGTTTTTTCCATTTGAAGTAATTTTTTACTAGACACATGGCATTTTCCTAGCCACACAACCATTTTGCCGCCCAAACTCAGTTTTCCCCTCTTGCAACCTGTTTCACTGGTTTTTTTTTTTTTCCAATTCAATTTTGGCCAAGTGTCATTCATATAAGGGAGTTTCCAAAGGGATTCATTTAAAAGGGTTTTACTTTAGTGGGATACAAGCTCTTGAGTACGTGAAGAACTAGGTTTGATAATTTATAATGTTGAACCGTATCGTTTTTGTTTTTGTTTTTTTTAACGTACAAATTAAAGATTAACATTGCTGATTTAAAATATTCAAAACATCAAAAATTAAAGTCATATTAAATATTCATCATAACTAAAAAACGAAATATACATTATACTTGCCAATTTAAAAATATTACAAATTAAATCAAAATTGTACATCTAACCTAATTAATAAAATATATAGAATATTGAACATAACATCAACATTTAAATATATATATATAAAATTGTCGATTTTTAATCCAATGAGATATGAATCTCATAATTCTCTAAAGAAAAAGAAATTAAATAATGTAATAAGTTAGATGTAAAGAAATTAATAATTAATACTTTTTTTATCGTGTTAATGAGTTTTAACTTGTTGTAATCCTTTTTTTTATCGTGTCATATCATGTGTCACTAATACCAATTAGACCTGATATTGCATATCTAAACTTTCAAATTTTTGTATTATATCGTGTTATGTTATCTTGGCGTCTAGCATTTTGTTAGACCTATGAAAAACTTCTTATGAATTCTTCAATTTAACTATCCATAAATTTTGTGATATATACATATATAAAAAAAAGCCACAAAACTCAAAATCCAATCAAATCTATCTTATAAAATCTAGCTCAAATTTAGTCTTAGCTTGATATAGCCAAAATCACAATCCAATTAGATAGCTCGATATAATTTTATATTTTTTTTATTTCTATTCAATTTATTATGATATATTTATTATATTTTAAATTGTATTTATTTATTGTTTGTCATATATTTATATTTTATATATAATATAAGATAATTTTTTTAAATTATAATTAAAATTATTTTAGTACAAAAATATATATTTGAATCAAATTTTAATTTTAAATTCAGATTTATGCTTTAAATTATACTTAAAAGAAGAAGTCCAACTTGATATCCATAATAAGATTGGGCCTGAGTTTTAAAATTTACAATATTAGTTCAACCCGATCCAATTTGGATTCTCTCTTCAGAGTAAAAAAAGTCCAACTAAAATCTGCCAAAAATTCGAATTCTTAGGATTGTAC